>JAGKTI010000289.1:61854-95619 GCA_018397915.1 Birgus latro
CAACATTACACTTCTATCCTAGTGACACTTCAGGGACAAAGGGGGCTTTTCAACTTTCACACCTTTCTCACCATCAGCTTGGCCTTTCAGACTTACTCCCACCTTTAAACTCGCCAACATTCTACTTTAGTATTATAATTCTTTCTCTATTTTCTGCTAATGTTAGAAAAGCTTACTACTATATATGATCAACAGAATCTAATCAAGATTTCAACATGTCATCCACATACCTGCAAAAGATACAATATAATGGCTATTGTTCATTACTGCTAACCCGAGTTACATGAACATATTACTACTAATAGGTAATCCATTTTACGGAGGCATTTAAATTATTATGAAGTATTAGATATACAAATTAATGAAATGATGGCAAGCAGGGAGCTTGTCCATGGCCACTCCCTCTGGAATTAATGGCATCTGGCTATAAGCAGGTAGGAAGATGGACAGACACAGGCATAAAACTGGTAAAGGTAAAATTTTCAAGGATCCAGATGTAAACAAGAGCACCAACCTTCTTGTCTCTGGATGCACCCACAGCCACTGTGTGTCCAACCACAGCAATGAATCCATCAATGTGTGCCCCCAGATCAAGCTTGACTAGATCCCCCTTCTGAAGAATAGTGTCCCCTTCAGATGCCAATGGGGAGTAGTGGTTGATGCAGTTGTTAACCGAGGCACACACTGGGAATGCAATCCCCTTCTTCATTTCTTTTTCCTTCTTAAATACCTTGCCGGTCTCCTCCAGCAGCAGGCGATCTCCCTCAGCGCAGATGTCACGAACTGAGGCACTGGGCACACATTTGGCCGCAAGTTGCTTTAAGACCCCTGCAATGAGATGAAAAACAAAACAATGTTCAGAAAAGAAGAAATGGCAGATGAAGAGGGCAGACACTCACTAGGTTAGACCTCCGGCAACCTCTTGCGTATTTGAAAACGGTGAAACCATGTGACACTGGGAGGGAACTAAACATCCAGAAGTGTAGCACTGTAAAAACTTTGGCAAACAGATGTTCTGTAATTGTGTGAACACAGCCTGTGGGGCTGTAAAACTCAAATGCATAAATACACAGCCTGTGAGGTATCATCACTTTTAATACATTAAATCCCATGATGTACTGTATTTCCCATGAAAACCTTGCTACTATCTAATGATTCTAATCACCTTTGGGAGAAACATCCAGTTGTGAAGATATTAATGGGGATTTTCTAAACCTATGACTCAAATGGTTTCTTCAAAGCTTTAAAAGCTGTAGGGAAGTAGCATGTACCTGTAGCTACTATTTTCTAGAGGAAATTGGCTGATTTATGGAACCATGGGAATTTGCAATATGCAAATGTTGTTATATATTTGTTCAGTATTTGATAAATCAATAAAACAAACCAAAAGTTATACCCAGTTTTGTGATAACGATATCAAAACTCGATTATAAGATAATTGTGGTGGCCATGTACGACAGTCCCAAACACTCACTCTCACACAAGCCAACAGTTACATGTCTGAGCCACAATGACCGCCCAGTGTTTACATTCACTGCTCCTCTAACTTTTTTTCATCCATGTAAGACCATTGAAACACCACTGATATGACCAAGTAACAGTGCATGTATGCAACACATAATGGAGGGATACTTTTTCGTACGAAATACTGAAACTTGTGACTTGAAATTCATGTCTAGCAAGGATGCTACCGGTACCCCTAGCAGAAAGCATGGGGATGCTGAAGGCAAGAATCATTTTTTTTTTTTTTTTTTTTTTTTTAAGTGCCCCTTCATCCCCTCCCTGTCCCCAACAAATCAGTGTTATACTGACCTCAGTATACAATAAATCATTATGCGATGAGTTTTCACTTGATGTAACCCCAACACGACTGTATAAAAAATTGGGAAACTTCTTTTAAACCATATATACCGTGTACACATTCGTTGAAAGATTTAACATTCTGAGTTTCAACTAATCACAGTGATCGGTTTTCAACTAATCATGGCACTGCAAAGTGTTCATACATGAATCTGAATGTGCAGACAGTCAGGCCTGAAGAATGCCCTAGTTAGGTCTAAATATGGATGTTAGGTTCTGTTAGGCTGAAAAATATTTTTGGTGAAATTTCAGAACTCCCATACACAAATTTACAACTGCATTTTTTTCTCTATAAACAATAATGTAATTATCACTGTGATGGCTTTAAAAAGTTACAAAAATTCATTATTTTGATAACTCTAAAACCACAACAGTAGTTTTACAGGCAAACCACAGCAAGTGACCACCTGCCATGTCAGACTTTTTGGTTGATTCAGCTTCAATCAATCCATCACTAATTATTCTTCCCTACTAACAACCTAATTCAACCAAACCTAACATATCTGAACGATCTGGGGATAAATGAGTTTCAGGTTCAAATCGACCCATTGCCCGCTGTTGGATGCTACTGCCATCGACAAATCTAACTTCGTGCTCTTGGGTAACATTTCCGCAGAATTCAGGTGTCATGAATGACATGTACAGTCTTTTGTGACAATAATATTTCCACTGAATCTGGGCATCATACAGTACATGATTTTATAATTACGAATGATAATCCATCATAAAATTTTCACTGTTTGTTAATGGGAGCCCTCCTGCTGTCTGTCCATATTCTTCAATATTCTTCCTTGTATTTTGACTCATCAAAATCAGCAGAGGATTTTTTCCACTTCAATCATTATTCAAAATACAGTAGCTACATCTGAAAAATTCACCAGGCTCGAGACTGTGACTGTATGAAAGTTATTTTTTATTAACCTGGCAACAAATTCTCAAAGTTCTGAGACTGGCAACCAGAGTATTCCAAGTCCATGCTTAGGCAGCTTCAATGCAAACTAATGCAAGCTCTTTCTGTAATCCCTTTGGTCTGAGAACACATTTTATTCTTGCTGCTGACACTCAAGTTTATTCATGCTTAAAATCCACCAGTGAAGAAATCTATGGAAGCTGTATCTATCATCATCAACTTAAAATGATACCCCTGAGATTACCAGTATCATCTCAACATACTATGTCAAAATGATATAGGCTTGTCATAATTACCAAGTAACCTACCCTAACATGTGTAGATGAAACCAAGGCAAAATAAAAATGAAGTTTAAATTCATAGTATTTACAATCATGATGCACAATAACCAATTATTGCCAAAATCCTCCCCCTTCCCCCAAAAAAAGTACACAATTCCCATTAACAAATAATGACAAAAAAAAAATGTGAAAAGGCAAAGTGAAGGCAGCCATATTAATATGAAAATATGACAAACTGTAATAAAAGTGGTGCTTATCTAATTAAAACAACCAAAAACTAACTAGAAAATAATTCAGCTTAACTGCTCAAGAACAAAATGACCAGATGTTTCCTTTATCTCGGCAAAAATAACCTCTTGTGACACAACCAAGAACATATGCCACGCTAAATGGGCATAAATTCCAGTAAATATACCATCTGCGCGAAGTTTTAAACAATTTAACAGCGATGACTAAAGTTAGCAACAATGGCAGTGCTACGGCCAGGTCCACCATATCACCTTAATTAACCCATACATTTCCGGCTTATTCATGAAAAATGCTGACATCTCAAAATACTTCAGCTGAAAAGCGAAATATTTCACGGGATGTAGGCTCAAAAGTGTTTTATCATGGGCATTACGGGAAATCGGTACTGGTGCCTGGTATCTTCCCACGCGCGCCTTCCCCGAGCAAACATGGACGTCCCCCTGGATGAACACAAACTTCCTTTACGTTCCCTTATTTTCCGACGTTGCTTCACTTACGATTCACGATATCTCCCGCCATTTTGTACTTTGTGACGACCAGGTCCTCGGCGATCGTGTGTTCCTCCTCATGGTCACTCATCTTGGAGGCGGCTGGTACAAAAATACAAGCCTCACGTGGACAGCTAGAGCGGACTGGCGGGAAACAGACAAGAAGCGCCCAGCAGCCTCCACCTCAGCGGACAAGTGACGCACGACTAAGCGAATCGCCACTCGTGGACCTTGTGGCCTCCCTTGCACCTCACGTTTACCTCATTCGTGGCATCTCACCTTGTACCTTGTCCTTCATATATCGTTCACTCACTCATTGGTTCACCGTCCATCTCCTGTCTCACATTCTCATCTTATCCGGTCATTGCTTTGTCCATTGTCCGTCAGTACCTGTAATCACCCATTTCTCACTTCACATTTACCTCTTCTTGTATCATCCCACCTGGCACCTTGCTATTGTCCTTAACTTATCCTTCATTCGATGACTAATGCACCTCCATCCACCTCATTCCTTTACTCACCTGGTCCTCGCGTAAACACCCATTTCTGCGTCGCACTTTCGTTTTTTTTCTTTTTTTTAGGCCAGGAGCCCGCAAACCGTTCCTACCAAGAAAAAAGAAAAGAAAAAAAGAAGCCAGATTCAAGATCCGTTCATTTCGAGATGCCTGGACACACTGAGTTTGAAAGACTGGAGATCATAGGAAGTAGGAAATACAGAGGGAGACAGTTCCAGAGATGACCTGCCGCATAAGTAAAGGACTGGGAGCAACGGTTATACTCTTGCATTAGAGATGGACAGAAAAGGGATGAGAGTTTGTTGCTAAACGGGTGCCACGAGCCCGTCGTAGAGGTGGAGGAATGCAAGCAGACAGTTCAGAGGAGCAGTGACCACTGAAGTGGCGATAGAAACAATATAAAGATGCAACAGTGCGGCGAAGAGACAGAGGTTGAAGGGAGCAAGAAAGAAGAGAGATAATTAGACGAAAAGCCTCTGACTCCACCTTGTTGAGATCTTTATGTGGGAAGCCTCCTCACACATGAGAGTTGTACTCTACACTGGGGCGATTAAACATGTGTATAAAGTCAACAACTGTGCAGGGGTAAAGAAGGTACGGAGTCGGCTTAGCACATCTAATCTCTTGGAAGCAGATTTTATAAGAGATGTAATATGTTATTTCCAAGATAAATCCCGAGATAATGAAACTCCAAGTATGTTTAAGGATGATGCAGGATTGTGCTGGATATTATTAAACATTAATGGGTACTCCTGTGGAAGATTTTGTCGGGTTTATAGGAAACAGAGTCTTTGATGCATTAAAAACAAGGTGACTTTTACCCCAGTCAGAGATACGAGCCAAGTCAGACATTAGGTGTGTCATAGCCCCATCCCTTGTTTGTTGAATTAACTGCTGAGATGACGTTGCGGGAACCGAATGGAAAGCTGAAGGGTGGAATCATCAGCGTGTGAGTGGTCAGGGTTAGATGTACAGCTTAGAAGGTCATTGATGAATAAAAGGAAGAGAGCTGGTGATAGGACAGAGCCCAGAGGAACATCACTGTTGATAGATCTAGAAGAACGGTGGCAGTCTACAAGAGCAGCTTATAGAACGACCAGGAAGGAAGCTATAGAAGAAGGCACAGATAGAAGGATAGAAACCGTAAGAGAGCAGTCTGGAAATTAAAGATTTATGCCAGACTCAATCGAAAGCCTTTGAGATGTCAAGTGCAATGGCAAAGCTTTCACCAAAGTCCCGAAAGGAGGATGACCAGGAGTCTGAAAGGTAGGTGAGAAGATCGCCAGTGGAGCGTCCCTGACGGAACCCATACTGACGATCAGAAAGGTTGTGATAGGAAAGATGCTCTAAAATTTTTCTGTTAAGAACAGGCATGAAAACTTTTGAGACACAGAATGTTAAAGCGATAGTTAGAGGGGTGGAAATGGTCACCCGTCTTTGGGACAGGCTGAATGAGAGCAAACTTTCAGCAAGAAGGAAAAGTACAAGTTGACTGACAAAGGCGAAAGAGTTTACCTAGGAAGGCTGTAAGCACAGACGCACAGTTCTTGAGGACAACGGGAGGGACCCTATCAGGTCCATATCCCTTGTTAGTATTGAGGCCAGTGATGGCAGAAAATACATCGGTTGAAGAAATTTTAATGTCAGCCATGAGGAAGTAAGAGGGGAGAAGGGACAGAGGAACAGCACCGGAAGTGTCTAAGGTAGAACTGAGGAGAAAGTCTGAGCGAAGAGATCTTCTTTATCAGTGGAAGAGGTAGCTACAAGGCCATCAGGGTAGAAAAGAGGAGGGAAGGATGATGAGGTAAAGTTGTTAGAAAGGTTTTTGTCAAGGTACCAGAAAGAGCAGGAAGAATTCGAGTTGGGGAGTTGTGACCATTTAGTACGGATGAAATTATTTTTAGCAGAAGGAAGAACAGACTTTGCAAGATTCCGGGCAGAAACATAAACAAGATGTGACTGAGGGATGGGTTGACTCTGATACCTTTTATAGGCCCTCTCCTTGTGGTGAACAGCATTAGAACAAGCTTAATTAAACTAAGGCTTTTTTGCATAGTCAAAGGATATGAGAAAAGAATGTATGCTTCCATGCCCGAGAGAATAACCTCCATAATGCGCAAGCCACACTCAGATAGCTCCCAGCCTTGCAAGCAATAATAATTCCTGGGAAAATCAAAGAAGTACTGCCTGAGGGCCTCCCAATCAGCAGCTCCAGAGTGCCACAACCGACATTTCTTTTGAGAGTCCACAACCCATACTGGAGCGATAGGACAGGTTGAGGTAATAAGGTTGTGATTGGAGGAGCCCAACGGAGAGGATTAAAAAGGGATTAAAGAATCCCCCGAGCGAGACCTTACAATGAGATCATATAGCCCCGCTAGGTGACAGGAGGGCGCTACCCCTCCCGGCACGGCAGTACCGGGCGCGGCTCGAACTCGCGACCCCCCGGTCCCGAGCTTGATGCTCTTCCTCTGAGCCACCAAGCCCCCACCAACGGAGAGGAAAGATTAACGATGGAAGCTTCAACCTACGGCTATTCAAATCCAAGCGTTACAGATTTTTTTTTTTTTTTTACGAATGGAGGACACCTGCAATCTGGTGTATGAATAATTTGTTTTTCCTTCCTGCCCTGTTATTTAAAAAAAAAAAAAAAATACCATCGACCATAACCCCCGCCATCTCTGCTTCATTTACACCACACCCACCAAACATTACCCACCACCACCACCACACCATGCAGCAACACCACACCACACCACACTAAACCCAGCCCACCATACCCACTACTCACAACGCGGCACCTTCTATTGCCACCAGTGCCTCACTACCACCACCACCAAAAGTACCCTTACATCCAGCACCACCTGAACCACAGCCACCACCACCATCACAATAGCACCGCCACAGCACACACACCAGCACCATGCCTGCCACCACCATCACAATACCATTGCCACAGCACACACACCAGCACCATCACCACACTTTCCACCACCATCCTACCTACAACTACCAACACTGCACCCATTACCACTGCTACTGGACTTACCACTAACACCACCATCACACCCGCCACCAGAACCACCACTATCAACATCACCATTGCCAAACTTACCACCACCACCACCACATCCAGTACCAACTACACTTACCACTATCCTTTCCAACAACATCCACCACCAACTCTCAACATCCGACATCCAAGACGACCAGCATCACATCCACCACCACGATTTCAAGTCACTCTGGCTTCCCACCCTAGTCATTCCGGCCTCCGCACCCAAGTCACTCTGGCCTCCTTGTATACAATCTAACCTAACCTAACCTTACTGCCTCCCCTCCCATTACTATAATAATGAACTCTGGCTTGGACTGTAGGCTATCCAGAATTAGTTTTCTATGCAGATGCTCTCGTAGAAGACGTTTCTGTATCAGGCTATCAAGGAGGCCCCAGTGACTAAGGTCGGTAAAACTAGGGGCCGGAGTGACTTGTTTCCACCACCACCATCACCAACACCACAACCATCACATCTATGACATCCACTAACCACTATACCCACCATACCACAACATCCATCACTACCATTACATCCACCACCACCATTTGCACACCCATCACCAACACTCCCACCACCACTACTGCCCTCACCAGTTACCACCACCAATAACTACCCCTTCCCCTTTTGCCGCCACAAAACCCACCAACACCACAATAATTCAATATGAAAACTACAACTGCCACCCACCACCAGAATCATCCACCATCACCACAGTCATCACCACCATTACAACCACACCCACACCCACCATATCACCACTCCCACTATACCACCACCTCACCCACCATCCCAAACATTTAACACCACCGCCAGAACCACCATCCCACAAATATCTACTATCAAGCCTACATTCGTTCTCACTGTATACCTTTCATATATACCACTGCACAAACCAGTCCTACCATACCAGCCATCAGCATAATAACCCCACCACACCTGCTACACTCATCACCACAACTACCACTACCACTTACCAGCACACCCACTCACCCTACCCATCACCACCAAACCCACCATGATCACCTGCCACCACTAGACCCACTATCACCACAACCCACCTCTTACTATCATGGTATGAGATCTCACAACTGTGGGTAAACAGAGTCACCACCACAACCCACCCACTACTAACCCACCACTCACAGCCACTACACCCACCTTCACCAATACAATCATCACTGCTGCCACACTGCATACCACACCACCACCATATCCACACTCAACAACCATCAGCAGCACACTATGATCAATACTGCCAGGACACCCACCTGCACCATCACACTTACCACCAGTACCTCTCACCACCATAACATCCACTACCACCTCCACGCATAACTATGCTACCACGTACAACTCGTGCTACCACACCCACCATTACAACACTTTATCACCAACACCTCTATTTCCATGACCATTACATCCATCACCACTACACTCAACACCACCACACATAGTGCAGAACCCACTATTGCATTCACCTCTCCACCTGCCACTGTCACCACTACATCCACCATATCACTACATTCATCACTCACCACAGTACCCACCACCTCTATTACAGCTACTACCACAACATCCCATCACTTCAACTACACCCACCATTAGCCTTTTCATTTTCATGCTGCAAGGTCTCTCACCTATACATTAAGGTGAACATTAACATTTTCTTACACTCCTGCAGTCCCCACACTCAAAGAGTTAGCATAAAGGATTTCAGAGCATTACTTTCCTTCTTGTGCCACTGACTTTCCACTCCCAATGCAAATTTGCCACATTACTGCACCTAGGTACTCCACTAACCCCCATTCATTAGCAAGCACATCACACATCACCTTGCTTAATCAATATTATATATATATATATATATAATCTCACTCGATGTAGTGCTGCTCTCAGGTGTTTGCCCTTTCCACTCCTACTTCCTTCCTCTTCTGTCTTTCTTTACCTCATCCTTTTGCCTGTGGGTGGCTTTACACTCCCTTTTCTTTCTTTCTTTACCTCATCTTTCCTTGTCCTTTTGCCTGCGAGTGGCTTTACACTCCCTCTTCTTTCTTTCCTCTTTCTTCTGCCTATGTGACTCTACACTGACTGACAAGCCAAATGGTTACCTGTACTCCAAATGGTTACCTGTACTCCAGGAAACCATTTACTACACTGGGTGGTAACCATATAACCAAACTATGGCACCTGGTGGTTTAGTGGGTATTATGGTACTCCCAGTCAGATTGAGCCAGTGAAGGTTTATATCCAAGGGATGGTTGGGGTTTATTGCACATGTTATACCACTCAGGGATGAGTGAAGTTGGTCACTTTCATCTTAAATGTCAGAACCAACTTGTCTAGCACCGGGCTCCTACGCTCCTCATGGGGCAACGTAAGTTTGGATGATGGATGGATGTACTTTATACATATATTTTAAATGCTCATCAATATCCAGAAAAAATCTGCACTGACAAACGATCACCTCTATACTTTAGATTTTATACTCCAACCTTTACCATGTTTCACAATCTCCAGTCCAGGAGCCCCACATACATAAACTTCACACTATAGCTTCTAGTCTCACCTAGCTCACTTTCAGTGAGTAAGTCTGATTCAGGTTAATATTAAGTCATAATCAAATTGAATCTTTATTATGAAATAAAAAAAAGCACTTTATTCAGTCATGATCATAGTAATTGCCATTACTACCTGCAAATAAAGGACAATAAAATTTTCCTTCAACTAAAACGTTAAATTATCCACTTATAAAATTACTTGCCTTCCTAACAAAACTAAAAATTCTGTTAAAGTGCTATCTTTTATGAAAAAATATGGTACCTTCTTGTTTGCACATAAAAATAAGCTAAACTGTAATTTAAATTTTTGTACATATAAAATATCTATCCTTAACTAAGATAGCAATGCTTTGTATGAAAAATATGTACACTTTACAAAGTAAACTCTCACTTTTAAAAAATCACATCACAGTTTCACTCACATCCACTCCGAATGAGCTACTGATCCTCAAGCTGCCACACACTCAAAATTACCTCTTACAAAGTCTTTTTGAGAACAATGTTAACAATAATTACGGCACATAAAAATATACTCTCTTCCAAACAAAATGCGAGTGCGTGGAATGCAAGACAGCCAAGGGATATCACGATAGCTCAACCATGGGTCTGGTCATCTTCAACAAAGTCATACGCCTCCTCTCGTGCCACACATTCCACATGGGAAACTTTGTTACGAAACTTGACACCATAGAACTTGTTTGCATGTTCCAGGAGCTCTGGTCTGAAGGTGGTGGTGATAAACTGGGCATCCTTGCTCAGCTCATGAATCATATCAGCCACTGCCTTTCTGTGCTGGGCATCCAAAGCCTACAAACCAATCATATATTTTAGTCAGGTCCTCAGAGTATATAAACAATGTCAATTCCCTACTGATGACATAAACATCCATTTTCTGCAGATAAAATGAAACCAAGTATTATAGGCAATTCACATGCAATACAGAAGGTTTTTTGCCATAGAATTGTAACAGCATCAATCTCCTCATTTACTAAAACATACCTGGTCAATTTCATCGAAGAGGTAAAAGGGTGCAGGATCACACTTCTGAATAGCAAAGATAAGTGCTAGAGCAACTAGTGACTTCTGTCCACCAGACAGCTGATTCATTTCTCTCATCTCTGCATTCCTCCCCGTGAAAGACACTCTGATGCCCACCCCAGTGAAGTTGTCAACTGTCCCCTGGTCTTCTTGCTGTTGGATGGTATATATTTAGGAAAGTTCTTAACAATAATTATTTAAAACCGTATAGGCAACTAAAGCCTTTCTCAGAGCAGCAATACAAAATATATTTAATCAACTGGTAGAGCAATTTCAACAATAAAGAATTTGAAACAAACATCTTAGACATATCAAATTCCTCAACCCTCCTCCTCCCAAATATACGGTAATACAACAATTTTCTTCAAAGGTGATCAAGCCAGTCCATGAAACTTACCTCACTCTCATCATCATTATCTGATTTCATAACTAGCTGTGCATGACCCTGTGGTGCTAACTTCTTGAACACCTCACTGAAGTACTTGGATACTTGTTTGAAAGTGAACTGGATTGCCTCATACTTGCGATGCTCCAATACACTCATGAGCTCCTTGATCTTGTCATACCTGAGAAAATGAGAAATATATGTAAATAACACATACTAAGAGCTTCTACTGACATGAGTAACTTTGCCCTTATGTTGCAGTATTATCCTATACAGCTTTGCTGATCTTGTGGCCCCAGGCCCATGACACAGCAGACTGAAAATGCCTTTTATCATTACTTGTATGCTCCCTTCAGGGGACAGGGAGGGAGTTTAAGGACATTAATTATTTTTTTGTTGAATAACCCTGTTCTGTCTGGCTGAGCATACCCACCAACCACAGGCAAGCAAATGCCCCCTACAGGGCCACCCCATGCAGTGAATCAACAATTTCCTTGTAATGAGCAGACCTTGCCACAGCAAAGTGTGGGGAAGTGTGTGGAGGTTTGGTTCCCAAATGGAGGCTGCATAAGTGTCTCCATCCATTTAACAGGAGCACAATAACAGACTCCACATCACTCCACTATTTGCTTATAAGGTTACCACCCAGCACTGTAAAGCATTTCCTGAGTTATGCTCAATGTAGAACTAAATGGTGGAAAGAAGAGTAATAAAAGTGACAGGAAGGTTTGCAGAAATAAGAAAATACAAGTGAAGACACATTAAAAGAGCAATAAATGTGAGAAAGTAGGGTTGTAGTAGGTGGGGGTGCCCATCATCCACTCACTCAATGCAGGGATGCTTCATGGTCCCTACACTGAGTGACAAGCTAATGGTTTCCAGTACCAGGAAACCATTTACTACGCTGGGTGGTAACCAAATAATCGTTTTTTTTTTGGCTAGGTTAAGCGTCCCCCAGATTCCCATCCAAAATGACAAGGCAGACATTTCGGAGAGCCTCGGAAGGCCCAATACCTGCCCGGGGTCCCAACCAAATGGGCAGATTCGCATGGCCATGTGTAATGTGAGAGGTGTGAATGAGGAAAGCAAGAGTGGAAGTGGTGAACGTGTTCAAGAGTGCAAGATATGCCGTCATGGCACTGTGTGAAACAAAGATGAAAGGGTGTGAAGTGGAGGAATGTGAGGGTGTGAAATATGTAAGACCGGGCACAAATAGGGAAGGAAGATGCAAAGAAGGAGTTGCTTTCTTGGTGTAGCAAAGTGGAATGAGAGATTACAAATGTGTCAGCTCGAGGTGTATGTATGTCAGGTTCAAGTCTGAGAAGGTGAAAGTTGTGGTGATTGTAGCGTATGCACCATGTGATGACAGGAGTGAGAGTGAGAAAAACAGGATTTGGGATGAGCTGGAAGAAGCAGTGGAAGAAATGCCCAGGAGCTATAAAGTGATTGTAATGGATGATATGAATGGAAGAGTAGGTACTGGTCCTGAGGATGACACAATGGGTTGTAATAGAGTACCAGGAGAAAATAACAATGGGAAGTAACTGAAGGATATGTGACAGGAAAGGAGGTTGTGTATTTGTAACTCGTAACGATAGAAAGGAGGTTGTGTATTTGTAACTGGGTTTACGATAGAAGAGTTGAGAGGTAGGATGGGACTGGAGTGTATTGGTGTTGTGATGAGGAGAGGTAGGCTGAGGTGGTCTGGACATGTGGAGAGGATGGGGGATGATAATTGGGTGCAGAGGGTGAGAAGTGTTAATACTGGGGGAGGGGTTGGGAGGGGTAGACCGAGAAAGACATGGGACGAGGTCATTAAATGTGACTTAAGGGTTAAGGGACTGAATAGGGAGGCTGCCAGAGATCGAGCAGCGCGGAGAGCCGCCATTAGGTGACCAAGGCCGACACATGCAAGCATGTTGGAGCCTTCAAAAACGAAAATGATTTCAAACAAAGACATGCACAAATATACATGGTACAGGGAGAACGGGGATCGTGTTGAAAGGAGCCTGATTGATTACGTGCTTGTAGTGAGATCGATGCTGGGAATGGTTTTTGATACGAGGGCCGTAAGAGGACAATGTGGAGGTCTGTCATATCATATGATTGTGGTACCGTATGCAAGATCAGCTGAGAGGAGGGAGGTGGACCAGAAGAGAGAAGCTGTCAGAGAGAAAGGCTGAAAGTTACAAAGCTGAGGATCAAAGAAGTGGCAGATGAATACAGGACCAAAGTAGAGGAGGAGTGAACTGGAATTAAATAGATCTGGACAGCCTGTGGAATGCATATAGGGATTGCTTAGCTAGGAATGCTAAAGTGGTGTGCGGTGTGGCAAGAGTAACAAAACATAAGAAAGGTATGGCATGGTGGGATGAAAAGGTTAAGAGTGCAGTGGAGGAAAACAGGAAGTGGCTAGAATGGTAACAGGACAGGGGTTCAATTACTGAAATAAGAACTGAAAATACTAAAAGCAAGCAGCACATAAAGACACTAGTGAAAAGGAACAAGGAGGAGAGAAATGATGAACTAGGAAGAAAAATGAATGAAAATGACTCTGAAAATAGGAAAGAAGTGACAGCAAAAAGAAATGTGAGGGTGTGAAGGATGTAAGTGGTAGATTGTTAGCCCACTGAGATGAAGAAAGGACCAGATGGAAAGAATAATTTGAAAGCCTGATGAATAGGAACTGAGAGAGTAGAGCTGTTGTAAACATGACTGGTTTTGGGGGTGTGCAGAGAAGGAAGGCAGTGCCAGGAAATGTGACACTCGCACTTGTGAACAACTCCATGAAGCGGCTGAGAAATGAGAAGGCAGCTGGGGCTGATGAGGTGTATATTGAGATGATTAAGTGTAGTGGAGAGAGCAAAATGAAGTGCTTGTTGGAGATATGTAAGAATGAGTGAAACTGTGCCAGTAGAGTGGAAAAGACTGTGATTGTACCCCTGTACAGAAATAAAGGTGAGCGAAGTGAGTGCAAAAATTATCGTGGCATAAGTTTTTGCGAGTTGTAGGGAAGGTATATGGAAGAATTATTATAGAAATAAAGGAGACATCGGATGTCCTAGTGAGTGATGAACAGGGTGGCTTTAGGAGTGGCAAAAGATGTGTGAATCAAATATTTGCATTGAGACAGATAGTGGAGACGGCTTGTGAGAAAGGACTGTAAGGTATTTATGGCATTTATGGATCTGGAAAAAGCATAAGACAAAGTAGACAGAGAAGGATTGTGGAAGGTTTTGCGCATGTACGGTGTAGATGGTAAGCTGCTATGTGCTGTGAAGAGTTTTTATGATGGTGGTGAGGGATGTTTAAGGGTAGATAAGTATCTATGTGAACGGTTCACGAACAATATAGGCGTGCGACAAGGTTGTATGATGTCCCCATGGTTGTTCAATACATATATGGATGGGATGACGTGAGAAGTAAAAAAACGAGTAGTGGAGAGAGGGATGATATTGGTAATGAATGGTGATGGATGGAATATCTCAAATTTTTTGTGTGCTGATGATTCAATGCTACTTGCAAATACCTGACAAGAGCTTGGTAGACTAGTGTAGAGTTTTGCTGATGTCTGTGACCATCATGCCATGGGAGTAAACGTAGGAAAAAGTAAAGTGATGGCAATCGAGAGAGAAGGTGACTCTCAGTATGGTTACAGTGAATGGAGAGAGACTGGAATTAGGTGAGAGTTCAAATACCTGGGAATGGCAATAGAAAAGAGGAAAATGTGCAAAAGAAGTGGAAAGCAGAGTGACACAAGGAAGAAAGGTAGCTGGTGCAATGAAGGCCTTGATAAGAAACAAAGGCTTGAGTGTTGCAGCTGTGCAAGACTTACATGAATGAAGGTTAGTGCCAACTTTAACATATGGATGTGAGACTATAGTATGACGTGAAAATCAAAGTCAAGGGTGAGAGAAGTGGAGATGGGACTGCTGAAGAATGTATGTGAAGTAAAGAGAGTGGATAGGATATGAAATAATGTGATTCATGAAAGATGCGGAGTGAGAAAGTCTGTGGACACCTGAATCGAAGAGTGTACTGAGATGGCTGGTCATGTGGAGAGAATGGATAAACAACTGAGGGGTGAAAAAGGTATATCTAAGCAAATCTGAAGGAGGGAGGAGGCGAGGTAGGCCAAGGTGAAGGTGGAAGGATATGGTGAATAAGTGCGTGAGGAAAAAAGGTATGGAAGTCGGTGAGGCTACGTGACTGACAAGAGATCGAGCAGGCTGGATAAATGTTGTGAGAAGAGCACGATCAGAGATTTGGCACCCCATTTTAATGTGACAGCATTTGGACTGACTCTATCAGATATGTTTATGTGACACTAAAGAATGTGGCGATAGTTTTTGGAGTATCAGCGCCAGGATTCCAGAGGCTTGGGTGATGAGAGAATGGAAGCATGGCCCACTGGAGTGAGCAAACTTGGGCAGTCTAAACGTTGCTACTCCTCCCTTGCCCTTGGGTGGGGAGAGGAGGTTCGGATGATGATGATGATGATAATGATAAAGGCAGCACTACATTAAATGAATGAATAACAGTCACCACCATCTATAACCAGTGGATCCAGTCAGTTATATCAGCATCACCATATGAAGGCTTAAAACAAGGTATGCTGACTGTAGGCTACAATTCACCATGCATGCTATTGTGTTTTCCTATGCTGCCTCATTCAATCTCTCAGTTGGGATTAAGTTTAAAAATGACCACTAGAAACATACATAAAGGTAAATGGAAACCCCAACACAGCCTCTCATATACTTTTGAAGGTACAAGGCTGCATGTAATACAAGTGATAAAAGGGAGGTTCTCATATCCCCAAACTACAACTACTAAGAAAGGGGAAATCCAGTACTCCAAAATTCCCGCCTCTTTAAAACAAACTGTGAACGAAATGTAATCAGAATTTTCTCTCTTTATATATAAAATTGCCTTACCCTCGGTCCAGCTCATCCTTCCTTAAAACAAGCTTCTCCTTCTGCTCTGAGAATGATATAAACTGGTCAAGTGCCTTTTTGTTTACATGAGAGTACTTCTTCAGTTCCGTGTTGGCTCCCTCCAGCTTTCTGAAGAGTTGCTTGGTTGCTAGATTCTGTGGCAACAGAAAATGAAGATCAACACATGCAGCACAAATAATAATGTACTAACATAATATTAACCTCCAGAACCATATAATGTAATTCTTATCAATCCACTAACATACCTAAACTAATCCACTGTTCAAAAAAAAAAAAAAAAAAAATATGAGCCCCCCCCCCCCCAAGAAGTCATTAACCCCTAAACCGTGGGGCTGTGAGAAGCAGTCCTGGCACTTCCCGCCGCTAGTAATTCGCGCTCTGAATTACCTTTTTAAAATTATTGGACAAAACTAGCCTGAGTGATAAAAATATCACTCAGGCTTCTCCTAAAATTTTTCATATATATTTATATCTTGACAGTCCCAGCTACTTAAGAAGAAAACAGAGGCACACAACTGACAGCTCATGGCTCGAGCCATCGCCACCGAGCATCACGAAAGTGACAGCCCGCGGTTTAGTGGTTAAGGGCCAATGGGGGTGAATTCAGCTAATCATACAGCAGCCATCTTTAAGGAACTCTGGTGCTCTTTACAGGAAAACATATGGGCAAAAGTTCATCAAAAACTTTAAAATGTTAAAACTGGCTGATTTATGACACTCATTTTTAGTTCCGGTGCTGAAAGGACACCTCAGTGAAATTAATTATACATTGACTCCTCTTCTGTTGTCCCTCCTTATCCCCCAATAGGAGGAGAGTGGACTGCAGAAAAGCAACCTCAATCTACAGTACACGAGGTTCATGTCCAGATGAGTCTGATGCAAAAGCAACTTTTGGCTCTGACAGGGTACTGGCAAACGTAGCTACTCACCTGATATTTATCAAATGCCTCAGAGGGCAATGACCCTAAGTCACGGATCTTCTTTGTACATTCATCTATTTTCTGGTGGAGCAGAGTTTGCTTGGATGCCATCTTCTCAAGATCTTTGGCATCTTCTTCCATCCTCTCCATCACCTCCTTTTCTTTACCTTTGACCTTTTCCAACTCCACTTTCAAACTCTGAAAATTAAGAAAATTATATAAACATGAGTTTTTCATACAAACACTTCACACAGGATAATAATATCTGATAGATTTCAGCAAGGGACTTACATGACGTTCCATTTCTACAACTGGTACCATACTCAATCTGATCTAATCTTACAGCCCACAATCTACCCTAATAGCTCAAGTCACCCACTGGTTCAAACCCTGTAAATGAAGCTCCTGCTCCAATTCCATTTTATCCATGCCTTCATGTGATGGCAAAAATATCATGAGATGGATCCACTTCCTGGCTATACAAACATTCTCACAGCTTGCTTACACTGATAGTTAAGTCCTCCCTGTCACAGACTACAATAATGAGGGGCAAACAATTCTATGCAGCAGCCTGTGCGAACAGACAACACCTGTCATCATACGAGACAACACAACATACCTGCACATAAAACAAACACCACACAAACATTATCAAACCCTTTTCAACAACATATCACCTACTCCAACGCTAGCAATGAGAAAACACCTAGATATTCCCTTCAAGTGCTGGGCAATAAAAACAACTTGATCATAACACCATACTGCATGACCCCCTCCTCACATACACCCATCAAAGGCATCCTTCAATAAAGAAAGTTTGTCTGGCCAGACTTAGAGGAGGTCTTCAATCCAGCCCTTCTCAGCTACAAGTTTAGATTTGGGTTGAATGTAATCACAGACAACATGTGCCCAGCTTGTAGATGGGCCCACACAAAGTAATATACTTAATGGAGTACTGCACTTAGACAAAAACACACTTCAGCAGTGTAGGGAACCCATAGAACAACCCCATAGGGACCGCTGCTTACCAAAGGTCAATGAATCTGCATGAACAGATGAACTAGGGTAGAACAACAACAAACATTCTCCATTACTTTCCTAGCCCCCAACAGGAGGAGGATGGACTGCACGAGGCAGTGGCTCGATCGGTAGAGAGGTTTCCTGCAGTCCTAATGGACCCAGGTTCAAATCCCTGCTGGGGCAGGGAACAGTTTAAGGATTTGAATGTCATTAAATCAGGCTTTACTAATCCACCAGAAGACCCGCCAACATGTTGTAAAAATACCCCCGCTAATACCAATACACGTCCTGTATGAGACAGCCCTAGCATGTATTCAATATGGACGGTGGGTGTTAGTGCTGAAGTGGTGACATGCAGAGGTGTATGGTATGTAGGAGGACTGCTGGGCCTTGATAGCAGGCTGTGAAGCCTATGCCCAGAGTCGGACACACACACAAAAGCCTGCAATCCACTGGCACAATAAAATGAGTCTACGGCCACATTACCATCAGTACATTAGTTTCTCACAATCTCATTAACCCCTTAAACGCGGGTTGTCACTTTCGTGACGGTTGGGTGCAATGGATCATACCATGGGACGTCACTTGAGTGACTGTGTTATTTTAATTCCCGCGGGCTTTCAGGTGGTGACTTGTATCATCTATCAGCACTGCCAATGTCCAACAATAGTCAGAGCTGCTAATGTCATCAGTACTCCCATCCATTGTTGACAATTTAGCCATTTCCCCCCATTTTAGACTCCCCTCCATTACCCTCTCGTGCTGTTTGCTCAGCCGCTCTGCGCTAAGCAAATCTTCCCCAGATTTTTCCAGTGTTTGCATCCATTGAAATAAGCCCTATGCCCTAATCTTATACAAAAAAATATATATAAAATAAGGTAATTGATAGTGCCATACACCTGGAATTGGCTAATTATCACTTAGCAACATCCAACCTGCACTTGTTCGCTAATTTCCCCTGCTTTTTTCCCCCGTGAAATATGCCATATGAGCTACTCTCGTAATATAAATGTATATAAGAAAGGAAGGGAGAAGCCTGAGTGATATTTATATTCACCTGGAACTACCTAATTTATATGTATTGTCTAGATTTCCTACGACTTATTTCTTAGCATATACATTAGCAGCTGACATTTTCTACCGAGATACAGCCAGTTCGCTCTTGTCCTTCTCGGTGAAATGACACCCATACATTTCTGCCGCTTTTTCGCCTATTATAAAAGGCCCTGTGACCTCTACCCCTACTAAACATTGTGTGGGAAGCAGTAAAGGACTGTAGATATATACAAGTGTAATAAAGTACAGTGAAAGCTCGATTATCCAGCCTTTGGTATATCTGGGCCGTGACTGAATGGTTCAGTAATACATAGAATTATTCGTACGATAGCTCCGGTTTCAACACGAAGCATCCGGTTGCTAGCGAGCGAGGCACGGGTAAACGAGCGTGAGTTTGTCCCCCCACCCACACTTTCTGCTCACAACTCGATCACATGGATGGCAAGGTGGAGTTTGGTTAGGCGACTGACAACCTAACCCAGCCTAATCTTGCTTAACTACCTAATAATTTAACCTATCCTAACCTGGGCTCCAGTTGGAGAATTGGGAAACGAAATCCACTTCTAACTGAAATCCACTTCTTATTATGTTGAATATGTTTCTTCCATTATGCCGGAAACAGTCATGGGTACAGCCTAAAGAACGTAATGATTATAAAGGAGGAAATCTTTCAGCAAGAGAAGGTAATTATTACCAAATTCAAAGTAGAAAAATACAGAAAACAAACTAGAGGAATATGAATTGAACTGGTAAAGTCTTTAGGCTGTATGCTTAGACGAAAATTTATGGGTTTCACAATTGCAGAGGATGAAATGGAACAGAAATGTTTGCTAATCAGAAAAAAATTATTCTACCATCTCACATGTTCTCTTAAGTTAGCATTCAGTTTCACATTTTTCGTTAGATATCACGCTTCTCATTTCAGACTGGCAGAGCATATAGTTATTTCTGTCTCTTTTAGTTAAGTGTACATTATGTTCATTCGTTTGTTTGTTCTTAAGTGTACGTGTGAAAGAGAGAGTACTGATGCAAACAATAATGTATTCCATTAACCCCTTCATAGTTGTCGGCCTTGAATGATGCTTTACTGTACCAGTGTCAGTGACGATGAGTTAAAAGTTATAAAAAACTGTGAGCAATTATGGGAAGGGATCGAAGGTCACTGATATGTTTACACGACCCTACTCTACTGTCGCAAGCAGCCAGGCGGTCAATTCCTCTCAGATGTCTTCGCCGATATGTTTAAATGCTAATGTAACATGCCCCTTAATTCTGAGTAAGTTTCTTCCATTATGCCGAAAACAATAGTAGGTAAGGCTTAAGGAACGTTATGATATTAAGAGAGGAAATCTTTCTGCGAGAGAAAGGTAATTTACCAACCTCAAAATAGGCAGAAAAATACAGAAGACAAACTAAAGGAATATAAATTGACTTGGTAAGGTCATTAGGGTGTATGCTTGCACGAAAATTTATATATTTCACAATTTTAGGGGATGAAATAGAGCAAAAATGTTTACTAGTCAGAAAAAAAAAAAAGACTTTTGTCTCACGTCTTCTCGTAAGTTAGCATCCCACATTCTTTGTTCAATGTCGCGGTTCCCAACACATTTTGGACCGACAGAGCATACAGTTATTTCTGCACTTTACAGCTGAGTGTACATTTACTGCTCATTCTTCGTTCGTTGTTATGTGTATGTGTGAGACAGTATTGATACAAATAATTATGTATTTCTATTAACCCCTTCACAGCTGCCATCCTTGAACAATGCATTACTGTATCAGTGTCAGTGACGCTGAGTGAAGGAGCTATAAAATCTGCAAACAATTACGGGAAGGGAACGAAGGTCACTGGTGTGGTTACACAAACCTGCTGTACCATCCCAAGCAGTCACTTCATCCCAGATGTTTTCGTTGATATGTTTAAATGCTAATGTAACATGCGCCCTAATTTTATTCTTTCACGATTCATAGCAAATCAGGATTTTTTTTTTTTTTTTTTTAAGTGCACCAGACGAGTCTTGCCACATCTGTAAGAAAAAGAAACTGATTTTAGAACTTAGGAAAAAATAGTTCCAAGGCCTGCCATGGAAGCATGCAGATTTCTGAACTCTCTGCCACTGAGGAGGCTAAACATACCTTAACTGTAAGCAGTAAAAGCACCTCACCAAATCAGTTCATCCTGATATTCTGTTATGTTTTTCTGATTATTTCTGGGTTGGCAAATAAACATTTCGTGTTAAATCTGTTTCCTCGTTGTTTTTAGCTGTTCTGCTGGTGACAACTCTTGTTGTTAGTTAACGTAATGGCGGAAGATACGGTTCTGATCTAATTGTTTAACCAAACCTGGCCTAACTTAGCTTAACTGCACCTAATAATTTAACCTAACTTAATCTCCAGTTTGGAAGCTGGGAAACGAAATCCACACTTGAGTATGTTGAGTTTCTTCCATTGTGCTGGAAACAATTGTAGGAACAGCTTCAAGAACGTGACGATAATAATAGGGAGGAAATTTTTCAGCAAGATAAAGAAATTTACCCAAATGAAACTAGAAAAATAAAGAAACAAGCAGGATGCATATGCAAAGATTTGGTAAGGTCTTTCTGCTACATTAAGCGTACATTTACGGGTAAATAAATCAGTCTAACAGTACTTGTTTTCCCCCCCCACCGGATTAATTGTGATTTCGGACTATTCAGTCACCCCCTTCACACCATATAGCCTGGATAATCGGGCTATCTTTGTACTATAAATAATAAAGTGTGAGTGTGTATATGAGTAAGAAATGACAGAACACTAGCGGTGAATTAGCGGGAGTGGGAGGCTCGTATGCGCTCGTATTTTACATTGCTTTCACAGTGTTTTTTTTTTCTTTTTTTATAGTATGGATTCCAAACTACTTGGAAATCATTGAATAGTGTTTCTAGTGATAATATCTGGGAGTGGTATTCAGATTAGGGGATGTTGGGAAGTGTAAAGTGTAGACTTAGTTACCCAACTTCAGAAGTCTCCACAAGTCCTACGGTAGTCGACGAGTGCTAAAAAAAAACATCCCAGGAGAAAGCTGAAGGTATGTGCCATATGCATATGTAATTAAAATATTCTAGGACTAATAACTGATTTTTGGCAAATATTTAAAAAAAGTCAGCCGGAGTGCGAATATTCCCGCGGGAATGGCACAGAAAACCTGCGACAACCCCGCGGTGTAGGGGTTAAGGAAGACGATGAACTGCCAGGAAATTTGTCATTCTAATACAATTTCCAAAATGGCAAAGGTGACAAATGGAGTACATCAAAACATGACCCTCTGACTAAACAGATGAAAACCAAGAAGAAAAGGAGTCCTAAGTATAATCTTTCCCAATCCTGGGCTACAGGAAGTACAACGCTGCTAGTAACAACGAAGAGGGATTTCCTGACCCTTCTCCTCTCTCTCTGATCACTTCTGTAATATTTTAGGAACACATGAGTATTATACTTCCAGTAGTGCTAGAAATAATTATTGACAGAATCAATTTACATCAACTAAATAATAAAATAAAGCAAACAAAAACTACCATAAAATAGGGCCCATTTCCTTAACTCATAACCGTTGGGTGTTGGAAGGAACTGCAACTGATTTCGCAGCACATTCTAAAGTGACTGCCACCTGATCTCATTACCATAGCTTAAGGAGTGCCCCCCCCCCCCCCCCCGCCCACCCTACCTTAGTTGTCTCTAAGAATTTGTCAAGTGTAGGACAATTTTTTCTTAAACCTCTCGTCTGATTCTGTTTCTGCCTCACACAGGCACCTAGCCTCGTCCACCCCAGCCAAGCCTCTTTCCAAGGATAGGACTCAGTGATAGTGCCATAGGGCATGCCTTGGATCCCACTGTGTCTAGTTTATTTAGTAATGAAGAAGTTATCAAGCTGAGAGTGAAGCCAAAGTCGGGGCTGCACGTGAACGCATGAACACACTTGCTTCACGCGCCAAAAATTACTCACGATGTCCGCACTCATCGATGAAATGGCCTACAGGCCTGGAGATACTTTCTTTAGCAAGAAGAGGAGTTGTTGAGTAATATGGTCTTTAATTTGTTTCCCTAAGTGCAATAGTTTCCAGTTATTACAGTTTGAAAACAGGCTATTTTTGGAAAAAATGCAAACAGTGAAAGAACAACTGTGCTATAAATAGCCCTGAAATTAGAGGTTAATCCTGGAAGGGGTGACCATAAATAACTGGCATCCGTGTCACCGTCCTCAGCAATAAGGTTTTCCTCCCTCCAACTCTCACCATCCTTACACCACCCCATCACTCCATCTCATCATACATACTGTACATACCTTTTCTTTCTTCTGGTGTTCTGTGACCTTCTTCTCTACATCTTTGAACTGCACAGCCACCTCCTCAATCCTGGCATCTACTCTCTGGATCTCACTTTGGCTGTGCTCCAACTGACGCTTACGATCTTCTACAGAGATTTCTTGTAATGCCTGAAAATCATAAAATATCGATGAGCGAAAGGAAGCTTGGCCCATTGGATTGGGCAAATTTGGGCTGTCTGGTCACTGCTACTCCTCACCCTGCCCTTGGGTGGGAAAGGAGGTCCAGATGATGATGATAATGACGATGAAAATATTTGACGACACCTCTGGTTAGGGTGCACAAAGTACAGTAAGACCTCACTATAACGGACTAATTGGGGCCCACGCCATTCTGAAAAATGCGAAATTCCGATAAAAGTGACATCCGGACTTACCCCTGCTAATCCGGACTTTTTCCAATATATCAGACATTAGTCCGGATTGCATCAGTGGTTTTCACCACCATTGCAGTATTGTACTGTGTTATACCTTCACTACATTAATCAAATGGTATAATAATACTGTACTGTGAACTGTACTTAGTCTTATTGTGGTGAACATAGCTGAAGTGGTCAGGCAGTCCGGACTGCTTCTGGCTTTATCGGACTTTTTCCGATATATAGAAGTTTAGTCCAGTAGCTCCTCGAGTTCGATAAAAGTGATTTCCAGTCTGTTGAAGTCCGTTATATCGAGGTTTTACTGTACTTACAACTGACATCATTCAAACCACGAACTAGATCAGACGGTAGTTTAGATTACACAAATGTGGTCTCTGAGAAAGTACCAAATCTGCATGGTATAACCAGCCTGCCTTGAAACAGTTATTCACCAGATGCATATCTAAACTTTCTCTAAAGCAGCTGCTGCACATCTCCCACATCCATTCTACTACTATCTCTCCTCTATGCTTTAGTGTCTGACTTGATCTGAATAAAAATGTATAAACTACAGCAAAAGGGTTTGGGATGCAGGGTGGAGACAGGGGATTAACCCATAAACTGCTGCAAGTAAAATCTCAGCCATCCCATGAACAAAACATGTTTTCTAACAATGTCAGCAACCAGTTTTACTTCCTTGACATGAATGGGAACATGTTGAAGTATGTGTATCTCTCTCTAATATAAAGTCAATATCTCATAGTTTGGCAACTACATTGCTAAATTCAGAAGGCTTTTGTTTGATGACAAAATGAAGAAATTTTTATTTCCATCACAGACACAGTTTAGAATGAGATGCAAGATCTCATTTTAAAGTAGGTCAACATCTGCAATATTGTAGCCACAGTGCATCTTATGATAATAATTTCAGGCACGACTGCATAAAAAAATAAAATGATCAAGTAAGTGGTAAGGAATCCATGAGACATGTGGCTGAAAAAGGCTCCAGATGCTATCACATGATCAATATGAACCCATTAGTCACCTACTGGTCTCAAAGATTTTTTTTTTTTTTTTTTTTAAGTGACAAAAGACTTAAATCTTAGGTTAAAAAGATTGTTTTACTATCTTACCTGCATAAGTTCATCTTTTCTCCTATGAAGATTATTTGTCAGCAGATTCTCTAACTTATTTTTATCAGCCTCTAACTTCATTCGCCGAGTAAAGGCTTCCTTGTTTTCTTGAGTCAGTTTTCTGATATCATCATTGAGCTGATCAACTTCATGCTGGTCCTGAAAAGAGAAAACAATGATTAGCAAGATATCCTAGAACCTGTGCACCTCTTCCTTATGAAGCAAGACATAGTTTTAAGATCAATATTCTTCCCATTTGATGTATGATAAATCAGTACGTAATGCATTTTTTCCAAAATCGCCCTCATAAAACAAGCGAGTGCTTTCTTTTTATCCTTGTGATACCTGGCAGTTATTATGCTGGAAAGGGTATATCTTGTAGTTACTGAGAGAGCTAACAGATTATATTTTATCCTTTCCATTCAACAGGTAGGTCCCTTTAAGCAAAGAACTGTTAAGCTGTAGTGAATAAAAGATAAAAGCACAGTATCAGTATAGTGGAAGGGATGAAAAATCACATCAGAGGGAAAAAGTGACCACTCTCCCCTTTACAGTCTGGACTGAGTAGCTTCATCCAGTTCCCTATGCTTCTGATTTGGCAACAAAGGCCTGGATGGTTGGCAACTGCATGTGTATCAATGCATTACCTGTACACTGAGTGTGGCCATTAGTTCCTGGTGAAGTTCTGACTCTAGACCCTCCTTTGTGGCCATCATGGCTTCCAAATTGGCCTTCAGCTGGGTTAGGGAGCGTTCCTTTGGCTGCTTGGTGCGCTCCAACCCGGACTGCTCCTCCTTCATCAACCGGATGTCAGTTTTTACTTTCTCAAATAGATTCCTGCAATATGACACCAAAATTAAATATAAAACTTTAAATGGTTATATTTACAAATACTTACCTATATACTATCTCCCACTAAAATATATGTCAGATGGAAGAGTATGAATAAAAAAGCCAAATAGTAGCCTCCAGCAAAATGGGTCATATTTCAATTAACTTGTATATATAAAGTCTTCAAAATTCTCTTCTTACACTTAGCCTTAAAAATTTTCATCAAGCAAAATGTAAAAACTGAACAAATAAAACATGCCATTAACTTAATGAACCTTCAAGTTATTTACAAAAAGTTTACACAGCACATAAGGCTCGCAGAAGTTACAGTACTTAAAATACACTGTAAGGAAATAAATATATAATACACATACTTGGCCTTGCTGTTTTTTATTTCTGTTTTCTGCATTTCTGACACGATCTTGTTAATTTCCTGTTCTGTGTTTCTTAGTGTGTCCTGCAGTGTTCTCAGTTCAGTCTCAGCCGAAGTGATCTGATCCCTTAGCTCGGACCTTGTCTTCTGAATCTCCAACCGGGAACGTGAGGTGTTGAAGTAACCACCAGTCAAGGAGCCTTTACTTGATACCTAGAAGAAACCACTCAACTGTAACTCTAGCAGTCACAGGACTTTACTGTGTATATTTTGTAATACAAAGGTCCAGTGAAGATGCAATTGCACAAATGTGGTGTGCACAACATGCAAATTTTCAATGTGTGATATACAATATAGGGGTATCTGGGCTATGGACGCCAGAACAGAAAATGATGATCTAGGAATGACACTCAGAATGAATGGATGAGCTCTGATATCTGAATGTGGGAGGAAGAGCTAAGGCTGGCTTCACTGTTAAAAAGAGAAGTGGACTGAAGAAAATTATCAAGGGTATTGTTGCCTCTCCTGGCCATGGACTCTCATGCCACAGGTACTCCCTGCAAAACACATGGGAGGGAGTTATGCTGTATGGTGAAACCTGGCCTGTAAGATAAGACAGATGAACAAAATCTGACATAAGAAACATCAGAGGCAAAGCAAACCAGTAGGATGAGATGGCTGGGCATGGCAGGAGTGGGAAGGGTGGCCAACAGAGGGTGGCAGTGTTTATATGGCAGGGATGAATACCTAAAGACAGATTGAGGAAGATGTAGCATGAGGTCTTCCAAAGAGATCCCTAGGGTAAATGAAAGAAATGGGACATGGCTAAGACTGTGACACACAGAAAGCTGCCACGGGAGAAGAGACTTACTAATGGTAATGACTTATATTAAGTTTTCTGTGATTATTAGCAATAAATTTTCCTTCAGACCCAAATAACAGGCTTAGCTTCAAATAATCACTCCCTGCATAGTACCAGTTGTTGTGGTATCTTGGTTACTAACAGATATGTCTGCTACCAAATGAGTGTGACTAATGACACCCATCATAACCAAATAAAAATTGGCAAGTTCTCACACACAAGCAATTTACAATATACGTTCTTTGGTAGCTGTTTCATCTCAGGCTGACACTGTTCTGGTCATATATATAAACCCTGTGTTTGTTCAGACTGGTGCAATTACATCATTGCAGACACAGCACAATTCCAAACTCTTTTAAGGAAAAGCACACACATTTTGGCTTAATATCATAATACCCAATCAACTTTCACATTGGTTCTCTTGATCAATCTACTGACTGTAATAAGAAAATTACAATATACAGGGCCATCTATCAGCTTACCTGATCACCATCTAAAGTGACACAGTCTAACCGAGTTGATCTTGCCAAGTGTGTGGCCACTTCCAGGTTACGGCAAATGAGAGTACGACCAAATATGTACTTCAGAGCCTTGAGGTAGCGTTCAGAGTACGATAACTTGCTCACCATTGGTATGGCATCCTGTCAGGTAAAAGAACAAATTAAACTATAAGAACAATGTATTTCATAAATAGAGAGAAGTCTATCAAAGTATCAATAGTGCTGTGATGTATATTATGGCTGTCAAAATGAAGTTACTGAACTGAACTAAACAAATTCTGTTGAGATTATTCACTGTGATCCCATTCTTTCAATTAAATTACATTGTAATGGCAACTATTGTGAGCTCTTACATTGGTTTGTGGGTAATCAATCTCCTTGACAGTTAATCTGTTCAAGGGCATGAATGTCACTTCACCAGGTAGTTTCTGCTTGTTCATCTCCTTCAGGATCTGGGTGCCAATCTTGTCAGATTCAACAATGTGATGGAACAGTCTGAAATGAAAACATACGGTAGTACCTAATAACTTACATCAATACTGCATGCTTTCTTCTTAAGGGTAAACAAATTTTGAATCAAAACTTAAAACTTTAAAGCTTGTGATGCCCCCATGGTCTTATTTATGAAACTACATAAATCCTTACCATCCATTATCCAATCCTATGTCGCCCCAGAGGAGCGTAAGAGCCTGGGGCTAAGCAAGTTGGTCCTGACATTTAAGATGAGAGTGACCAGCCTCAGTCATCCCTGAATGGCATTACATGAGCAATAAACCCCAACCACCCCTTGGAAGTAAACCTTCACCGGCTCAATACGATTGGAGCGCCGTAATTACCCACTAAACCACCAGGTGACAAAATTTGGCTATATGGTTACCATCCAGCGTAGTAAATGGGTTCCTGGTGTACAGGAAACCATTTGGCTTGTCACTCAGTGTACAGTCACCCACAGGCAGAAGGACAAGGAAAGAATGAAGGAAAGAAAGGCAGAAGAGGGAATGTAAAGTCACCCGTAAGCAGAAGGACAAGGAAAGAATGAAGGAAAGAAAGACAAGAGGATTGAAAGAAAGAAGGATAGAGGAGAGGAAAGGGTAGACACCCGAGAGCAGCACTACATCGAGTGAGTGGATGGCCAGTACCATAAAAATGTACATTACATAATAAGTAACTTATACAAGATCATGGGATTAAAATGAAAAAATTCAAGGTAATCCCACTTACTTGTTGCCTGCAGTGACCTCCACGGCTGTATAGATAGAACGTTCACACTCAAAGTTCTCAATAAGGAGACCATAGTACTGTTCAGCAATCTCACCAAGGTGGCCACCACGCTCTCTGAACGTGTCCAGCACCTTCTGTACACTGTCACGCCCATTTAAGATTGGCTGAAAGAAAAGAAGGTGCTGACTGTCTCAAATAATCATAATATAAAAAATACAAGAACTTACACACTATATAGTAAGCCCGGTAGTATCACAAATGCCAACGTTATAATGAACATTATAATACAGTACATTCCCACTACCAAGACTTAAAATGGCAGAACAAAAGAACTATACTGTTTTTTTTTATTGAGGCAAAGATGCACTTGACAGGTTGGTGATAACTGGCTGAATGCAACAAGTCCAAATAACATTTACTAACTCAAATTTCCCCCTCATATATATGTTGTCAGTTAATAATAATGAGATCATGAAACAATGTTGCATTCAACCAATCATCACCAACCTGTCAAGGGAATCTTTGCCTTGATAAAAGAAATACCTATACTACTATTTATATCAGATAATCCATTTCCTTTTACATAAAAATATCCATCATCAAGTACTGTAAAAATTCACAGGATGACAACTTCCACAATCTGGAGAATCTTAAATCTGAATGGGAAAAACTCAAACTTGAACAAATATTTCAGCACCAGACATAAGGCAATGCACTACAAGTCCTCTACATTAAAGGGTAAAGTCATAAGAGGTTCAAGCAAAAAGGTTACGGGTTATACATCAGCCTCTCAACAGGGGGTGTGTACTGGGCATAACTCATTACAATCACAATCCTTCTCTGATGCACTGGTCCCACCTGAGAACCTCTTAATGATCTGGTTTACAGAAGTACTTCCAAGCTTTATCTTCAAACAGGTATCAGTCACTCTTCTTCCCCACCTGTCACTCCTCTTCCCATTCCTTCTCTCACCAATATGCCATTCCACCCTCCTCTCCTACACAACATATTCTCCTTCAACACCTCCTAAAATGCAATCTGCCACATCATCAGAAAACTAACCTTGCCTGCCATGGATCGAAGGGAGTGGTCAGCCCGAGAAAGTTCCTCCTTTAGGGAGCTTACATTCTGCTGCAGGTTGTTCTCCTTCCTCCAATGCTCACTGAAATCATAATACAATTGTTTAAATACTAGTGTCATTATAATATAAAGCCCTCAGACTCTTAGGTTATTTGTAAGTGAAATTGATTATTAAAAAACCACTAGTACGATCTTATTAACCTTTATAAAGCAAAACAAAACTGTTTGGTACTTATGTTCAACATTAACTCATTGAAAATATTTGTCATGTTATGAGCTTTACTTAGAATAATTCAGGCATCTGAAGGGAAGCTGAATCTCATAATGAAGTTTTTAAAGGTACATAAAATACTGTTCTATATACAAATGAGGTTATAATCTAAAACAATTAAACATGCAGACAAGCCATTAATCAACACACACAAAATGCAAAACAACTACACAGTGTGGTGCAATGCAAGATTTTTATGCACTTTTAATTACATTCTGCCCATCATTTCACGGGTTCAGTCCATAATTATGGCTTTACAGCCTCCTCCAAATTAAAGCTGCTTCTCTTTTAAAAGTTCTCATAGAAGTATGATCTTCATCTGCAGCCTTCAGATGGTCTCATGGTATCTCAGCACCTAGGGTCATACTCACGAGTGACTTTGGAATTTCATAATGTCTCTTCCTTAGTGATTTGTTCCACACATTACACCCAAATATCCTTAAGTAAGTTACTGATACAAACTATGTCAATATTAACAAGACATTAAACATGAGAATATTTATACTGGTATGTAGTAAACAGAATGTTCCAGAAGACATGCTAGTCTCCTAAGACACTTAGAAAATGGACAAACTATTCATATGTTTCATTTTAACATCTGTAAGCAATCATTTCCCCACAATATCTCCACACATATCCTAGGCACTTCAGCTTTCCCCTTCCCAAGACCACACAATATTTTCAATATCCAGCTAATCTTTCAAGTTCACACTGAGCAACCCATCCTTATGGCATCACACTTCCAGCTGATCATTCTTCATTCAGCAGACAATCCTCAAATGATAAGAATGTACTCCACGGAATCATAAGCAGTACTGTAAATGGTGAGGAAACTAGCAAATCTACTTCACAGATAAGAAAAGAACTTTAATACAAACATTACTGATTTACTGCAAATCTCTTGCAAATGCATCAATGAAGCACTCTCAACCACCTAACAACCTTCTTACTCAAATCTATTACATATTTATTCTACAACAAAATACAACTTTTATGTTGTACTAACATCATCACAAAGAGAGGAAAATGGATGAATTCTCACCACCTAGCCATTACTGCCATTCAAAACTTCCACACAAACAGCATCCTTCATGAACCTCCACCAAACAACCTTTCCTCAGAAACTGCCCTTCCCCAGGACAAGAGCAACTAGCAAAAGTGTGGCCATCACCCTATAATTTAACTCTCACAAACCATCCACTGCAATCCCCCCCTCCAAACATTTACTCACCTTATGCAAGTTGCTTTCACAACACAGACAATCTTTCAATATAACCTAAACAAAAGATCTCTGGAAGCTTCTGCCTGATATGATCACTTTCCTGCAGTCCATTGTCTTCCTGTCCAGATGAACCTGGGTCACAACAAAACCTAATGAGATCTAGTTCACACCGAAACAACAGTGTACTGGTTCTTTACTCTTACTCTTTGAAAGACAACACTACAGTCCTAATAAAAAAAACATCACAATATACTGTACATAATGGCACAGGACACAATATACAGGAGTCTTGACAAATACACAGCACATGGACAATGACGACTATATGATTAACCAAGTGACTACCACTTCAGCTTCTTATTGCTACCACATTATTTTATTCAACTCTGTGAAGGCCTCTCAAACTGAAGGGATTCATTAAGGCAGTATGTAAACCCTCCAGTAAGGAAAGTTCAGCCTCAGGTGAATACATAACCAAGAGATAGAAAAGTAAAATGAGAATGACATCCCTGGGCTAAATGGATTAACTGTTCACATCTTGACAGACATATAAACTAACTACTGAACAACATGACAACTATGGAACCGATTAAAGCAACTGTATACAGTACTTAATCTTTGCTTCAAGCCACGAGAACTTCCTTTCTAGATCAAGCCTCTCGTAAATGGATGCCTTTTCTGCTTCCTTCACTTTCCAGCTTTCTTCTTCCAATTGCTTGATGGGGGGTTTATGGGGCAGAGGTGAAAATTTTAGTAACATTGCCAACATTTAACCATATTAGTGCATGAAAAAAACACACCCAATAAATATGCAAGCATTAGTGCACAAAAGGGAAAAAAAAAAAAAAAAGAGGAAGAGGCAAGCATTAATACATCAGTCAATAAATAACCAAGCATTAGTGTATATACATACATATGAAAAAAATAAAAAACAAATGTACAGCAATAAAACCCAATACATAAATATACCAAGAGCCAGGGGCCACATCATAAGCACTGAAATCAACCCATGATACAGGATTACCATACTTAAAACTTCATTGCCAAATTCAATACATACATTACATTAAGGCTAAAAATAATGACAGAGTAAAGCAAATGCTAATGCATGCTTCAGAAACTGCTGCCAAGTTTTCATCACTGCCCATTCCTTCTGAAAGCAAGAAAGCACACTCAAGGACATAAAAAGTAAAACCAACCCACACATTCAACAAAAATCAGTAACAGGGTATTAAAGGGATAAAATATTCTTAAGCAAGCCATGTGCCATCCGGTGGACCCATAAGGATGTTTCTACCGAGCAACTGCAAGTAAGCAAAGAGGTTGGTGCAACAGCCAAGTCAAACAACCATCTTACTTTCGTTCACTCTGTAACTGGTCTTTTCGCTTCTTCATTTCATAGAACACTTTGTTGTGCTCATCGATACTCTGTCTGTAGTTCTCAGTGTCCGTAGAGAGTTCCTGTAATGAGCAATGCAATGTAATAAGTACTTTCACAACCTAACAATGGTTAAGATATGATACTGATATGACATTAGCTTCTATGGTGAGTTCAACACTATGAGGTCAGTTAAGATGTATTAAATTAATCTGCACCTCCCTCAAATATGAATGACACAAAATCACAAGAATCCATTAGCTATAAAAGTCAGCTTGATCATAGAGTACAGAGGGAAACTTGTATAAAGTATCATAACAATTCCAACATTTTGTCAATATGCTGGTAAGCTGTCAATATCTAACCAAAAGTTTATGCTGAAAATGCTACATAATCCTACACAAGCCCGATTACTTTGCTCCCTTACTTCCACTTCCGATCCCCTTTAAATTCTTGATGATAAAAATCACTAAAGATATTGTCTCTGGAACTTTTCAGATAATTCAAAATGCCTTAACACCTAACTTCCCCCATTCCCCTCCTCTAAGTGGTCTGCCATGCAGTTCCTACCTCAGTTTTCTTACTGAGCTGTGACATACGCTCAGTGTCTCGCACTATTTCATCCTCCAGGCGTTGTATCTGATCCTGCTTCGACTTCACTGCCTTGGTGAGAGATCTGACACGGGAGGGGAGAGGGTGGAGCAAAGGACACCAGATAAAGGAACATGAAGGAAGACAGGATTGGAGATATGAAATGTGTGATATACACAAGGAAGGACAGAAAGTAAATGAAAGAGAGAGAGAGAGAGAGAGAGAGAGAGAGAGAGAGTGAGAGAGAGTGTGAGTGTGTGAGGGTGTGGAGGAGAAGAGAGGAGAGA
>JAGKTI010000289.1:128898-152250 GCA_018397915.1 Birgus latro
AGGTTATGGTTCTGCATTATTTTTTTATTTATATATTTTTTAACTACATATGCAGGACATAGGAATGTATCCAGAGGCTCCATGTCAAGGAATACAGGTGCCTATTCAACTTTTGGCATTCAGTGCTACAGAGAACTGATACAACAGTAAGGATAGTAAACAGGAATTTCAGTAGCTGTTATAAACTATTTCTGAACTTAAATACACATACTGTACTACTTACCGACTACATTGTGCCGAGGGTCAAAAGGATCGATGATAGTCTGCTCACGATAACTCTTAAACCCCTGAATAATAATCTGGAAATATAGAAAAGTACACTACATACCTTCAACATAAAAATATGTGCATATAGTTTATACAATATGTTCCAATAGTAAAATAAATTGCTTTACTCTGAAGGATAAGCTTGTTAAGCCATTCAATTCACCACTTCTAACAGCTATGGATATAGCCATTACTCTAAAGAGCAGGCCCTTGCTTTACTCTAATCACCCTTTCTGCCCTTTACACAGGAAGAGTGTGGCTATGAAACCCAGACTTGCATCTGCAACATCAAAAGTACAGTAGTGTCAAGTTGGTCATGGGATGCTGATGTCAACCTTGTTACATGTGCACAAACTACTCTAGGCATCCTGCCCTTGCCCCTTTCACCCATGCTGGCCACATATTGTCCTTACCTTAACCCATGAACACATCTGAGTCCCATATACGCTTCCCTCAAATGCTTAAACCACGCTGCCCCCAAGCAAAAGAAAAAGTCCTGTGTGCCAGAAAGAGCCAATGAGGGGGCTAAAGTACTCTGATGCTGGAAAATGACTGATGGGCACCAAAAAGTTATGATGATGACCAGGTATGGACATACAGCTAACAGACACGTGCATCTGCACCCTATGAGCAGCCAACAGGCAATACCTCTCTTCTGTTGAAAGTGCCATTTCCTATTTCTTTTTTTATGACAATGACTGCTAATAATATACACATACGCTAGATGTAACTCACAGATAATATCGGGGTCGAGGCTATTAAGCCTGTGTGATCCGGCTCTAAATGATTCAGACTGATTCTGTGCTTGGGTAGACTTGGTTGCTTTTCTGAATTTTCACTTTGAAATCATACTTTTGTACTTCGCTGTTCCAAAATTTATCCAATGCACTTTCAAACCTTTTCACATTTTCAGCATTGACCACCTTCTCCAGCAGACTGTTCCATTGTCTATCTATCTATTGCCAGATGCCTCAATCCTGCACGGGGTGGCCACAAACAAATTGCCTCCATGTCACTCTGTCCCCTGCCATTTCACTACCACCCTCCCAACTCACACCCCCCTCTCTCATATACCTCTCCACTCCATCCCTCCATCTCATCCTCGGCCTCCCCCTCCCTCTCGCCCCCTCCACCTCACTCACATACACTCTCCTCATCAGTCTTTCACTCTCCATCCTCACCACATGCCCAAACCACCTTAACGTGTTTCTCCTAACGCTTCCCATCACGTCCTCAACCACACCACAACGCTCTCTTCCTCATTTGTTAGTCTGTCTCTCCATGTGACTCCACATGCTCCTCTCAAATAACTCATTTCCACTGCTCTCACTCTTGACTTCTGTCCTTCCAACAGGGTCCAAGCTTCACTTCCATGTCAGAGTTGGTATCACAATACTGTCATGTAACAACTTTTTCACTTCCATGCTCACCTCCCTGTTTCTTATCACTGCTTTCAACGAACCAGCAACCTTCCTTCCCTGCTGCACCCTTTCGAGCACTTCACCCTCCAGACTTCCATCCTTACTCATCACACTGCCCAAGTACTTAAATTCACTCACATTCTCCAAATCCTTCCCATCCAATCTCACTGTACATTCACTGGCTTCACTTCTCTCGAAGACCATCACTTTACTCTTCCCTACATCCACCTTTAGATTCTGTTTCTTACACACTCTCCCAAACTCATCTACCAAGCCTTGCAGCTCCCCTTCATCTTCGCTCAACAACATAGTATCATCTGCAAACAACAGTACAGGGAGTTTCCACACACTGCCCTCTCTCACTAGGGCCACTCCAACATCCATTGTATATATGGTAAATAAGTGTCAGGTGACTGCAAGTTAGTGTTTTTGCAAGGCCACTGAGCTTTATTGCACAGACCAAATCCCCACTTTAGCCTCATCCTAAAAAGATGAAATGTCATCTCTTCTTCTGTGTCAAGGTGAGTTTAAATTCCACTGATAATACCATTTTTCTATTCATAATCAATATTTAATGTGTAATGCTGATCAATGTGTGCATTTATGTATGTCTGATGGCAGTACAGCTTTCAATAGAGCCACATGAAAGACTTAAATTTTAAAGGGCAGGCCTTCCACAGTTTACACGGGGACCTTACTCCCCATTACCTGCATAAAACAAGGACCCATTGCAATGTATATCTCTCAAAAGATTAATAACCCAATCTAACCAAGCATCTTTATAAAGGTATGGCACTATGGTACCCAATGGCAGCCTGTGTGGGGTATCATTTCCAATGTAAACAAGCAGAAATACTTGGTGCAGAACCCTGCCCACACTGGGATGTTATAACAGGATGGTTAGGTTATGTTTACTTGAATGTCATTTTAGGTTATTCAACACTGCTCTTTATTTAAATCTGGTTAACTTGGAGGTGCATTAATACCTGTCACCTGGGGGGAAACAGTTTTGACCAGTGAATTTGGCTCATGAATCTCGGCCAACTTGTGGTCCAAATATTTTCAGTGAAACTTGGCATATACTTTACTAAAATGTGTTATTCCCCCAAACACATGCTGTATATAGGTTTGCTACAGAAAATACTGTAATAAAGCACTGCTGGGGATGGGAGGTATCAAAGGGTGAAGGTGCGCATCACAATCAGGGAAACTACTGTAGGTACTTACGGGATGATACTGAAGCCTCCATAAAAATATGAGGCAAATGCCAGGGAAGATTCCTCTAATTTAGGGATATTATGTCATAGAGTACAATGAAATAACTGACGGATGTGGTTGCAATGAATGAAAATCAAACCGGTAACTGTCTAGATACAGTCTCATTTGACACTGCCCCATCTGAGAGGGAACCTTATCATGAAATACAATTTAAACAATATCTGACCTCTAACTGCTGCTTGGAATAATCTGCATTGACAAACATTATCATCCCGAAATACTGTACTGTACTGCCTGAAAACCCTCTAATTATTGCTCTTCGGGTGGAGGCAAACCAGGATGCAAAAATTGCTGGGAAATGTCCTCTTGTGACCCCCACCCAAAAAATGTGTAAAAGCAGTGTCCTTTTCTTTTTCTTTTTCCTTTCTTTTTTAAAACTGAACTAAACCATTTATTTTTCTCAAACTGCCTTTTCTGATGAGGTTTCATGTGTTTTTAATAAAGGATGTGCGGTAGCACTTGGCAACAAGGCCTGAGAGAAGCATTCCATGCCCACGGTAAACAGCTGATACGGCAAAGATGGCTGAAAAAAATAAAAATAAAAAAATAAAAAAATCTCGAACAAATAAGTCACCAGCGCCAGGACAGTGATATAAATGTAGGTGTTAGATGAAATGAATACGTGTTTAAATCTGAACTGAAAAAGATGATCAGTTATGGCAGAAGTAGGGAGATAATAATGTCTGGAAATTCAAATTCCGTGTCTTAGTGGATTATTATAAGGTTATGACAGTATTTACAACTATTTCCCAGTAATAATTCCTTAAGGACTAGTCTTGCATCCTAAGCTTCCAGTTATTAATTCTCTTTTACTGAAAAGGTAAGCTGAACATTTCACTTCAGTATAATGGGAAGTCGTTATCATGATCGTAACAGTGACACATAGGGAACCTGTCATATTTTATATGATTTACAAACAACTACTGTGTATGCTAATAATGACAGCTTGGTCAATTTTTCGTTTCACACAACCACTGATTTTTGCATCAAATCTGAGTGTTTCCAAAGGTTTTTGGTGTGATTCATTTGATTTTGCCCTTCAAATCCATCGCCAACCTAACCTAACCTAGCTCACCCGCCATTTCTCTCCCTTCATCTGTACCTCCGTATTTGGGAGCAAAAAACATAGAATGAAAAATGGTCTATACTGGCACAGAAGTTATTTGGTAAACTTATTTTTCTAAGATTCTCTGGTTGTGCGAATCTAAAAATTGTCCGACAGCATTTATAGATACATTGATTTATCATCTTATTATCTGTTTCCATAACTCGGCTAATTCTGTCATGACTCCACCCACTACCTCCCCCAGCCAAAAAGAGCACATTAAGGATGGTAATGGTCTAAAATGGCCTCACAAAAATGTGGCTAAAGATTGAGGACCAAAAATCAACGCACAACGAAACACCAGAAAAAACGAGTATCTAAGAGGGCTGGCCTGCTTCTACCCAGACCCAACGTAACATTAACTACAGAATGCCACTGAACCTAACCTAGGCAGCCACTAACTGTGTGTGCTTACCATCTTGGCCTTGATGTAATTTAAAGATAAACACAAAAAATACATTTACGAAGAAAATGCCAGAAAAGACTCCAACTCATCTGAGAATTTAGGGAATATACTGAAAATACCCTGGTGCTGTGATGAGGCTTGTGCTATGGGCATTCCACAATGATAACACAATCAACACAACCATCATGTATCAAGCAAATGCAAGAATTTAGGGAATATACTGAAAATACCCTGGCGCTGTGATGAGGCTTGTGCTATGGGCATTCCACAATGATAACACAATCAACACAACCATCATGTATCAAGCAAATGCAAACTGAGACTACACTTCAAAACCTACAATCCTATTAGCCTTACCTAAAATAATTAACGCAAGTTAATACCCTAAACACAAGTAACAATGTGGATTGGTCAGTATTCAAGTATAACAACGGTGTGGCCACACCCACGACTGTACAATAACTATTGGCTGAAGGTGTGGCAAGACCCACACCTTTTGTTGTATGAGCACTCGGTACCTTTTACAACAATAAAGATTTCAATTCATCCTCAATCCCTTGTGTCATCTCCCGCCTGTTCCCCCTCCCCCCTAACGTCCCGAGAGTCAGCATCCACCTCTAAAATTATTACAACCTCCATTAACTATAAAACCAACATGGATAGTCACCTGTCTGATGTACATAATGATGCTTCAGCGAGGGCGCTATGACACGCTCACTGTGGGAAGTCATAACTATCGCAAAGTCCCCAGTGTGGGAAACATTTTGCACTACAGCCAGGCCAGCCTCCCACTCTCGCGAAAATGGCGGCAAGAATAAGGACGCATAGGAGCGGCATCTATAGATAATGGTATCTATACCGCATAGCCAAACACTATAAACAAATGAGCATCAAAATTACCATCGCAAGATATTCCTAAATCCTCTTATATTCCTCAATATTTCAAACTGTACTCTTAGTAGAATTTGACTCTTCTAGTTACTTAAACATAAATGGGAGTTTCAGGTTTATGAATCAATATGACCGTCCTACTTCCTTTGTTTATTGATCTTCAGTCTAACCCAAAATTGGAATTCAGAGGCTATACCATGTTGTCTTACGTATCTTGGAGATATGATGACCACCCCTAATAACAATAGAGCAGTAATGATCCGTATTAAGCTGTTTTCTAACTCAGATTCATACCAAAACTTGCCATTCGCTCACATTCAAATTCAAATAGTTGTTATCAAGGGAATACTGTTTTGACATGTCAAGAAAGGCTGTGGAAGTTGTTATCGAGGGAATACTGCCTTGACATATCAAGAAAGGTTGTGTACCCTGTTATCAATGATGATATACTATTGCCAGCATAGGCTTCTAGGTCTCAAAAGGCTCACTTGCGGATCAATCGAGTTTTCTAACAAAATCGCCAATAACCAGTGTATGGCACTTTGCCAACCAGTGGTCATTAGTCACGGCATAATGAAGTAATTAGTCATGGCAGAGATCTCCGGAGTAATTAACGGGTGCGAGGCTCATCATTGCACCTCCACAGTAGTAAAAATCAATGGATCCCACTTTTGGAAACTGAATTGACCTTAGATCAAGGGGGAGAAATGGGGGCACGGCGGCTCAGAGGTAGAGCATCAACCTCAGGACTGGGGAGTCGCGAGTTCGAGCCGTGCCCGGGACTGCCGTGCCGGGAGGGGTAGTGCCCTCTTGTTACCTTAGCGGGGCTATATGATCTCACTGCAAGGTCTAGCTCGGGGGATTCTTTAATTTTAAGGGGAAGAAATGGTCAACTCAAGTAGATTAATTTTCCAGGGTATTGTTTAAGAGAAAAGGGACATCAATGATGCTGGAGAGCCTTCTGTGATATCCTTGTCATACTTCTCAAGCTCATCAGGCAAGGAAGCTCCCAAACGTTTCTTCCTTTATATGGCTGATTAATGTACTTCATTATATGGCTGATTAGTGTATTTTATTTATACAGATTATGAGGCCATTTGATGTAATACAGAATGGGAGAGTAGTCTGTTGACCAGATTAACTGCTTAGGAAAAGGTAAAGATCTCTCTAATACAGAATGGGAGAGTAAAGTCTTTTGACCAGTTTAACCGCTTAGGAAATGGTAAAGATCTCTCTAATACAGAATAGGAGAGTAAAGTGTAATAACCAAAGGGGACCTCACCTCCATGGACCAGCTTTCACTCATATTTGGCATTTTCTATTTTCATGCTAAAAGTCTTCCTTCAGTGTAGAAAAATCATGTGGTACAGTACATACTTAACCCCCAGCCCCTCACGGCCCCCCTCAACCCCTCGTTTTTCACTCAGTGAAAAAATTATTTTTTCTGACATTGTCGTGCTGCAAAATTTTTGGTGAATCACTCAGTAACAGTCAAACACACTTCCCCTCCTCAACCTCCAAACTCCCCCCCCCCCTGAATTTCCCTCAAATTTGCCATGTGAAGCACAATTGACCAAAAAAATGAATAAATAAATAAAACTACAAGTCCCAAACATATATTTTACTCATACATCTGACAATGTGGTAGAACTTTGAGAGGGAGTGTAGACTGTGGAGGTGAGAGGGGTTGTGTGCAGAGCGACAAAACAGTGCTTTATCATGGCACCCTCGAAGCGCAGTGGGCGCATTCCTCTCACTCTGAGACAGACAGGCATTGTGGCAGCACTATGCAACTCAAACTCACGATTACCCTAACAAACCATCTGCATGGGAAGGCATTCGAAAATGAAGCAGATGGTTGCTGTCATTGCTGCAAGGCTGCAAAAAATGGAAGAAAGACTGGAATGAAGGCCAGGAACAAGCTATGGGTGGAGATTTCAGTGCAGGCAGAGAGAGAGGAGTTGGGTGAGAGCAGAGGGAAAGGAGACAAACATTAGCCTGGACCATCAGGTGTCAGGAAGAGAAAAGAAGGGAGGAATAAAGGAGATGAGCAAGGAAGCCAGCATGATGACCACCAGCCGGTCCCAGGAACAAGCAGAGAGAGATGAACCAGAATCCATGTTTCAGAATGACAGGTGCTGTAAGGGTGCTGATACTTTTTTGGAAGGGTGTACAAGAGCATTTTTCTTTATCATACATTTTGTACAATAATTTTACAATTCCTTCATAAATAGAGAGAGAGAGAGAGAGAGAGAGAGAGAGCTGGAAGGGTGAAAGAGAAAAGAGCCAAGCAAAAGAAAGATATAGAGAAAAGAGAGGAGGAGAAAATAACTGTGAAAAAGAGAGAACAGAAGATGGGAAGAAAGGAAGAGAAGAAAGGAGGAAAAACAGTAGAAGATGAGGGAGAAGAAAAACAAAACATGGGGAGAGAAGAGGAGGTGAAAAAGAGCATCTTTCAAGAAACACATTATTCTGTAACCTAACCACTCTCTTTAGTCCACATACATTCCTCAGCAGTCCCATCTCCACTGCTCATACTCTTGACTTTTCATTTTCATGCCACACCATAGTCTCACACCCACATGATGAAGTTGGCACTAACATTCCTTCATGTAAGCCTCATGCAGCCGCAACACTTGAGCCCCTGTTTCTTAACAAGGCCTTCATTGCACCAGCTACTTTCCTTCCTTGTGTTACTCTACTTTCCACTTCTTTTGCACATTTTCCTCTCTTTTCTATCACTGTACCCAGGTATTTGAACTCTCACTAATTTTAGTCTCTCTCCATTCACTATAACATCACACTGGGAGTCACCTTCCCTCTCAATAACCATCACTTTACTCTTTACATTTACTCTCACATTATGGTAAATACTGTATATGGTAAATTATTGAAAATCTACTTACAAAGATGAACTGTCAGTTTCTGTCACTTTAAAGGGCCATCTGGGTGAAAAAATATATATATATGGTAGTGATGAACATGTTACTGACTTGCCATAATGACTGCATGTATAGTTGGTTGCATTTAAGCCTGAGACAGCCTTAGTGTGTAGCTGAGGTCCTGCATTTGGAACATTTGACAACCCTGACGTATTCACATGTCTTCTGGTCACTGCAACATGAATGAACAAAGTTGTCATTTATTAGATAAAATAGCCGAGTAACTGAGATGCATGAATTGTCAAGTGTAGCTAGATCTTCAAATAGTGTAGACAGACCTACACTTCACACAGGCACTGTCTTTTGCTCACATGTGGCAGGCTGTACTGACCTTTTTAACATGTTCTTTGACCGTAATACTATTTTGACAAGTGAACATAACACACATCGATTTTATCTGTGAAAGAACTATATAATTATTTAATTTTAAAAAAAATCTAGATTTGTATGAAAATTTTCTAACACCGGATGTACAGTACAGGTAATCAGCAGATATTAGCCAATTTAGGTCAAATGTTATATGATGAAACTATGGTTGGTGATTAATCTGAAATACTGTACAGTACTGGTAAAAATAACCACAGATATGAACTGGTGAGCAATTGTGTATCTATGATGATGATGATGATGATCTGCTTTGACTGACTGACTGATGATAGCAATAATGATGATGATGATGATGATGATCATGATGGCTTTAAGAGATCTAAATTTAAACTGAGGCAAATAATACACTACTCTACAGTGAACACAGTATTAAATATGTCAAATAAAGTACAATAATGTTTACAAATAACATATGCCATACCTGCCATACCAGTACAGGGTACTTGTACTGTATAGTGATAATCATGAATAAAAATCACCAGTACATTGTACTAAATCACTGAGATCAACAAGAGTTCCACATGCTTAAAATCATTATACCTTCCACAAAACCGCATATAAAAATCTTACTGATGCCAATGCAACCAGCACAATTGTCATATACTGTGTTCAGTTTTATTAAATAAGTTTAAAAATTACAATAATATCTATTAACACTTGTAAACATTTGCTGCTGTCATTAAAAGTTTCCAGATACCTGAATATTCATCATCATAACATACATATTTCCTACTGGAAAGTTGGGACCTATTTATTGCACTGGAATGACCTGGTTTTGAAATTCAGGATAGTATTTTTTAACTTCTTGAGATCAAATTAGACACTTCAAGGCTGATTCAAATTGGAGAAGAAAGGGTAAAATGTCAAGGTACAGATGAAATCTTATTGCAGGCAAAGATTCATGTAGTGATTATTGCTACACCAACATAATACAGTCCAGCATTACTTTTCAATTCTGACCACTAAATAGCTCCCCAACAGTTTCCACAATCTTCTGGGAAGTACAGTATTTAGCTGGTCTGGCACATGGTTAAGCTTCTGATTTGTATATAACTTCAGTAGTACCGTGGACAACAACAGTATGGGAGAAAAAGTCATTATGATGAGGGGCGATGATATTTGGTTTTTATCACTAAGTTCATCAACACACAATAAACTCTCAACTGGAAGAATTATCTGTACAATAAAATACGCAAAAACAAAAGAAACAATTTCAGTGTGGGTAAAATTTTTCCATCTGAACAATTCATGGCACTGAAAAAGCCAAGATATGAATTTTCAACTTCTGTATGACCTGCAAACTTCGGCAATGTTGAAGACAAAGTTAGCATTTTTGGATATACAGTACAACCGGGATGTGATGAAAGTGTTACAATGTTAGGCCTCGCCGTGCTGCACAAAAGCCTACTGAACTAAAAATGGATGAACTACTATCATATATAAATAACAACAGTACTTTATATACACAGTTAATGCTTATAATAATACACTACAGTCAATCCCATATAACCAATTTAAGACACAAGATCCTGAGGCAAGGCTACCACAGTCTAAAGTATTACATTCTGCCCATTCAGTCAGATGACACATAATAAAGCCATCATGAAATGATTCAATTAAGATTTAGTTGTGAAGTGGTGAAGGAAAGCTCTGTCTCACCCCTCCAATAAAAAACTCACCTGCACTAACTTCACATAGTAGCAAGACTAATATATAAATGATGTATTTATTATGGGTCACTCTCATCTTAACTGTTAGGACCAACTTGCCTAGCCCCTAGCTCCTACGCTTCTCATGGGGCAACGTAGGATTGGATGATGGATGGATGGATGATTTATTGTGGAGGTGTTAAGAGTAGGGTCATCATCTTTGGTATTCTAAAATGTAATGTAAGTCATTCTTTTAAGTTGGGTTTTAACATTATTTGCTACTGAAGTAACATTAAATTGCAGAAAACTGCCTATTGAAGTCCTGGTGCTATCTGTACAGTTGATTTCTCAATTCCACCCTGGCTTACATTGAAGACTACCTGACCTAAACCACAACAGCCTAGCCTCAGGTCCCTACACCTTGAAAGGGGTAATGTGGAGCTGTCTGGTACTGTTTTTGCAAGCTCTTACTGATCATAAATTAGAAACTGCGAGACAGATTTAGCATATGAGTTCTTCAGCTTGCTGTCTAGTTGGTCGAGAGTCAGCCACTGATGGTCGTGTATATGGGGTCCTGCCTCCACACTGCCACCCGCACCACCTCGAACCTGGCACTTGTAGAAGAACACCTGTAAAATATCTATAAATAACACCTTCATATAACACATTTATCCTCAGCACATAAAATCATCTGAAGGTAACAGAATGCTGTCCATCCATCTATCATCCAATCTTATACTATACTGTCTTGTCCCACCAGCAGCATAGAAGCCCAGGTCTAGGATGCTTGGTCCAGACATTTAAGTAAGGAGACTAGTCACTTGCTCCTAATAGGTACATCATCATCATCATCTAGATATCCTTTCCCACCACAGAAAAAGTCTGCCTAATTAAATGGGCAAGGCCACATTCTCCTTCACTCACCTTTCAAGCCCCTGGAAGCCTGACTCCATCTCACAAGCAAAGAGTTGTACTTTCCTCTTCCAATCACCTTTTGGCCTGAGTCACTCTAACAACTATCAATTCACTGGGCAAAATCTGGGGTGCCAAACCCTTGTCATATACTCCACACAAAATTATTCCAGTCGGCTTGATACACGGTCAGTTTCCTAACATCATCAACCTCCATACCCCTCTTTCTAACACACTCACTTACCATATCTATCCACTTTCTTAGTCTAACATGCTTCCTCCCACCTTCACATTCAGTCAGATATACCCTTTTCACCACCCTATTCACACTCATTCTCTCAACATGACCATACACTGTGGTGTCTAGACTTCCTTAATGAACACATTTCATGAGTCACATTACTCTTCTTCCTATTTACTCTCCGGCTTTCACACACACTCCTCACCAATCCTGTTTTTCCACTGCTCTTACTCCTGGCTTCTCATTTTCAAGTTACACCCATATGTTACCACTGGTACTAAAGCTCCCTCTTGCACAGCTCCAGCAGCTACCACAGAGAGTTAGGCTGTACTATGTAAGCAATAAACTCTGACCATCTTTAATAACTGAATCTTTGCAGGCTACCTCAGGTGGAAGTGCCTTAACCAACTAAACCACCAGGCATCCATTTGTTGGTTCTTACTCTCAGAGACAAATAATGAGAAACCCAAACCATCAAAGTAACAAAAAGAAACCAAAACCATCAAAGATAAAGAGAAAACAAAACCATCAAATATAAAGAGAAAACAAAACCATCAAAGAAACAAAGAAAGAGAAAGAATGAATACAGGGGAACTACCAACAGCATGCCCAGTGAAATCTGCCATGCTATCATTCACACATTTTTCAAACCCTGTAATTAACAACTTCAAAATACAACATGCCCTCATTTCATGGTAAGGTTGTGTTTGAAAAAAAAATCCATCGCATAACAATACTGTACATCAAGTAAATTATAACAAGGGTTCAGTGAGAATACTGTACATTTTTGGCCAAGAGTCACCCATCCAATAAAGTCTAAAAACAAGTTTCCAACTCACCTAAGCTACTTATTTCACTGCACTTGCTACCTGAGCTCCAACATCAAACAACTGTTCTATCATTGACACTAACAAACGCAACAGTGACGAGCGGAAAGTCCACCTTTGAATAAATAAATGACTACAAACTTGTGTGAAGGCAAGCATATAAGTGAAAACAGCAACTGTATATTAACCAATGAGGCTTCACACGAGATCATACAAGTAAAAATTCTACTGCTTATCGAAAAAAAAAAAGGCTTTACTTTTTTGTCATTGTATAAGCAATTCACTGTATGCAGGTTCATTGTATAACAAGGGTCTGCTGTAAGTGTTTTATCCTAAGTCGCACAAAAATCAGCTGAGAGTAAGAAGAAACTATAATTCCATAATTTAATCTTATACTCTTTCATTCGGTGCACAGAGGCCCTGGGCTTGACTATTGAGTTCAGACACAGGCTATACGACAAGGGTGGTCAGCTACTTGCCCCCAAGCAACAATATGTGAGGAATAATTTCCAACCACCCCTAGGTGCTGAACTCAGATGGGGAACAACTTGGGTGAGTATCTTCATTTAACCACCGGGCATTTATTCATTGAATGATCACTCAGTGTATGGTTACCTGTATACTCGTATAGAACTACAATCTATCTACCTAGCTACTGCCAGATGCCTTAATCCCGTAAAGGGTGGCCACAAACAAATCACCTCCATGTTGCCCTGTCCCCTGGCATTTCACTGCCCTCCCCCCAGCTCACACCCATTCTCTCATGTATCTCTCTACTCCATCTCTCCATTGTAACACGGAAAAAGTTAATGAGGACTGTTTTAACAATCAATATAAGAGGCTTTTCCCAAGCTGAATAATATAATCTGGAGGTACCAGGCAGCATGATTTCAATACAAAAGGCATCACTGCTGTGCAAGAATAAACTATAATCATACAACTTAGGGGAGGCGGTAGCTCGATCGGTAGAGAGTTGGCTTGCGGTCCCGTGGGACCCAGGTTCGAATCCTCGCTGGTGCAGGGAACAGTTTAAGGATTTGAATTTCATTAAATCAGGCTTTACTGATCTACCAGAAGACCCGCCGACATGTCGTAAAAATGACCCCGCTAATACCAATACACCAGTCCTGTATGAGACAGCCCAAGCATGTATTCAATATGGACGGTGGGTGTTAAGCGCCGAAGTGGTGACATGTAGATTGTAGGAGGACGATTGGGCCTTGATAGCAGGCTGTGAAGCCTATGCCCAGAGTCGGACACATAAAAAAAAAAAAAAAATACAATTAATCAATCATATATTAAAATGTACTGCACCATTTGTTGACTGTAGTACATTATTATTTTTTATATTAGTCTCTTATAATGCACAGCCTCTCCTTTACCTCCAGCTCAATATTTTTATGGAGTACCCCCCCGGGGGTAGGGGAGGTTTCAAGGATACTCCCCCAGTATCCCTGCTTGTCGTATGAGGCGACTAAAAGAGTTGGTGGTGGGTTAGCGCCCCACCCCATAAAAAGAACTAACTAAACAAGTGAATAAAGCGCCTCAGACCAGGACGGACCATACGTTGACGACTAAGGAACGGACAAAGGACATTCTGAGGGTGGGGACATGGAATGTGAGAGGAGTGAATGATGAAGTGAATGGGAGAGAGAGAGATTATTCAGGTGCTTGAGGATGCAAGAGTGGATGTATGTGGATTGACTGAAACTAAATGGAAAGGTGAAAGGGTGAGAGAATGGGAATATGGTTTAAGAATATGTGCACGAGTTAATGAGAATGAGAGGGCAAGAAAGGGAGTATGTCTGATGATAAGCAAGAAGTGGAAGGAGAATATAAGAGAGTATGGAACAGTGGGTGCAAGGATTGTATGGGTGAGGATGAAACTAGGTACACAAGCTTGGGCGATTGTATGTGCATATGCGCCGACAGAGGACCGAGTGGCAAGAGTGAAAGATGAGTTTTGGGCATGTGTAGAAGCATGTATGGACAAGTTTGAGAGGAGTGAGAGAGTGTTTTTGATTGGAGACATGAATGGCAAAGTTGAGAATGTACGAGTGGATGGAGTGGTTGGTCAGTGGGGTGTGCCAGCTGAGGTGGATGGGAATGGTAGTGCCTTGGTGGACATCTGTGCTGGTAAGGGGTTGGCAATAGCCAACACCTCCTTTCGGCACGAGATGATCCACAGCACAGATAACATGAACACTGGATTGGACACTCTGATTCCCTGATTTGCAGTAATGGCCCCAAGACGTAAAAATGATCCTTCGCATTCTGTCCTCATTATCTTGGCTTGTAGTCAACAGAAGTCAAATAAAAGTAACTGTTGCACAAAAACAAATGTATCTAACACAAATATTTCAATGAGAGCAATTGAACGTCATTGTACAATACATGGTATGTCAACTCTTTTTCACACCTGTTAGCTTGCGCTGCTTATAGTCACTTTGTGACCTTCACACTTCACCATACTGAGGAGCATTCAAGCAAAAATAGACTTAATCTGAAAACACAATTGGGAAAATTATTATCAGGTAAGCTACACAGATTATTCCAGGAGTGGAATATCAACTGTTGGAGAATCTTTGTAAGTAATTTGATGAAAATGTTTTGTACTGTTTCGTGCAATGTTTCTGCATCAACCCCCATGGCCCAGATTGGTGACTAGTCAGCAAGTCACTGATGTGGTGCACAATAGATACACATTAAATACAGAGATCGCTAAGAAATTACAAAAGACACAATTGACCCAAACCAGTTTAAAGTTAGCTTTCATGAGGTCTCATAGCCAAAGCTGCAAGTGTCCAGCCTTACTGGAGGAAAACCAATAGTGTAGGTCCTGAGATGGGTGATGTAATAACTTTCTTTAACTTTAAGGGCAGTGCCGATGAAAGTGTAGGCAAACTATTAATATGATCATGAACACATTGTGCCTTCAGTTACCAGCCTAACATGCTTCTCACCTAGTCCACAGATACTCAAGGAGGCTTTCTTACACACACGTGACTCATTATTATTATACTTGATTGTATAAGTCACAGTATCACTGTCTGGGACTTTGCAGGTGTACTGGTACAGTATTTGGTTACTGAGTGATTGCCGGTACAGTATGCCGTTTATTTTAGTCTGCAAGACCCAAGCAATTTTCTACCTCTGCCTCAATTACAGGACTTGTCTGCTTCTCAAAGCATCCATTACTACATTCAGGCCCTATTTTACGCTGTGAGACATTTTCCCCAGTGCCATGACTGACGAATGCCTTACAGTATTACATACCTTCACTTTGTTGACTTTCCTTTCTCATTTGGACATTCCTCACTATTTTTCTTACGTTGGAAAGTTACTGATACCACAACTCCTATCTCCTCATCTTCCTCATGCAAAGACACATTGATGCTGCCACCCATAATGCCTATTATTGTCGTTAAGTCAGTAAATATTAGTAAAAACACTGGAGGATACACTCACTACTGTAAGCTTAGCCACCAAACTGAATGTAGATTGTAAACATTCTTAATAGTGCATGGATGGAACACTCTGATTGGTCTGCTGATCATGAAAGTGCGGTGACTGGCTTCTGGATTGAGAGCTGCTCACTCAGTAGGGAAGGAATGGAGGATGTCAGAGGTCAGCCAGTGGGAGGGAGCATACTGATCAGAAGAGAGCTGTGCTCAGTGGGATTTTCAACCATAATGGTTGATTCATCCTCAGATCACAAAGGGATGGGGGAAGACAATGCTATACTGCTCTTGGACCATTACTGCAGCGATGGAAGCGTGATTCTGGGAAGTGTCCAATCCAGTGTTTATGTTATCTGTGTCCACAGGTATACAGGGAGAGTCATGAGGAGGATGGATGATGAACTTGTAGAACGAAAGGCAATGATAGATTACGTATGTGTGGGTGAGGAAATGAGAAGACAAGTGTTGGATGCAAGAGTGTGGAAAGGGTGGGAGAATGGAATCTCTGACCATCACTTAGTGATGGCCAAGGTAAGGCTGCAAAGAAAGTGGGTGAAGAAACTAAGGGGAAGACAGGAGGAAATAGCTACTGTGAGAAGAGTGGAGAAGTTACAAGATAGTGAGAATATGGCAGAGTATAAGAGCATAATGGAAGAAAGATAGGGAAGGTATGAGTTAAAGCAGATGGAGGGGGTGGAAGATGTATGTAAGATTTTCACGGAAGAGATAGGTGCAGTGTGTGAGGTGATTTGTGGAGTGAGGAGGAGATGCAGGGGTGTAGAAGGGACAGCATGGTGGAATGATGAGGTGAAACGAGCTGTGGAACAAAAGAAGAAGGCATATAGTGAATGGCTAGCAAGCAGAGATAGGGAAGAAGATGAGAGAGAGAAGAGAGAGGTATATGTGAGCTGGAGAAGAGAGGTGAAGACATTGGTGAAGAAGAGTAAGAAGAAAGTGGATGAGGAGTTTGGGAGGAATCTGAGTGTAAAATGGAAGGAGAGTAAAAAATTGTTTTGGAAGGAGGTAAAGAAAGTAAGACAGTGTGAATGGGGATATAGTAGAGGAGTGAAAGATGGGAATAACAGATTGCTGGTGGAGAAGAGAGAGAAATTGAGGAGATGGAAGGAGCACTTTGAGAATTGGTTGAATGTAGAGAGTGAGAGCAGTGCGAGTATAAGTGGTTTGGGAATGGCTGGGAGAAGAAGAGGTGAGAGGAGGGAGGAAAAGATCAGTAGGGTGAAAATAGTGGAAGCAATGGAGAAGATCAAGATAGGAAAGGCCCCAGGAATTGATGGAGTGTGTGGTGAAATGCTGAAGTATGGGGGTGAGATTGTTGTGGAGTGGATATGGAAGTTGTGTAGATTGGCTTGGGAAGAAGGAAGGGTTCCAGAGGACTGGAAAACAGGTATAATTGTTCATTTATATAAAGGAAAAGGGGAGAGAGAAGTATGTAGTAACCATAGGGGTATTTGCCTTCTTAGTGTGACTGGAAAAATATATGGTAGAATACTTCTTGATAGGGTTAGGCATATAACAGAAGAGTTAGTTGGAGAAAAACAAGGGGGATTTAGGAAGGGAAAAAGGTGTATAGATCAGATATTTATTCTAAGATGTTTAGTGGAGAAGTATCTAGAGAAGGGAAAGAAACTGTATGCTGCCTTCATGGACTTGGAGAAAGCTTATGACAGAATAGATAGGCAAGGTATGTGGAAGCTATTAAGAATACTGTATATGGAGTGGAGGGGAAACTGCTGAGTGCTGTGAACGGTATATACGAAGGAGCTAGGGCTACTGTGCGAGTGGATGGTGAGCTGAGTGAGTTCTTTGATCTGAATGTGGGACTGAAACAGGGTTGTGTGATGTCTCCATGGCTGCTTAATATATACATGGATGGGGTTGTAAAGGAGGTGCAAGGTAGGGCAGTGGAAGTGGGAGTGGCTCTATTGAATGAGGGTGAGATGTGGAAGATTCTGGTGTTGTTATTTGCTGATGAAACAGTATTGTTGAGTGAAGATGAATGCGAGATGCAAGGTTTGGTGAATGAATTTGGGACTGTGTAAGAAGAGGAATCTGAAAGTCAATGTAAACAAGAGTAAAGTTATGGTGTTTGAGAGGAATGAAGTCACAGAATGCACAGTGAGGCTGGATGATGAGGATATGGAGAATGTGAGTGCATTCAAGTACTTGGTAGTCTGATGAGTAAGGATGGAAGTTTTGAGGATGAAATACTGGAAAGGGTACAGCAGGGAAGGAAGGTTGTTGGTTCACTGAAAGAGGTGATGAGAAATAGGGAGGTGAGTATGGAAGTCAAAAAGTCACTGCATGATAGTATCGTGATCCCTACCCTGACATATGGAAGCAAGGCATGGACCTTGCTAGAGGGTAACAAGTCAAGAGTGAGAGCAGTGGAAAAGAGTTACTTGAGAGGAGCATGTGGAGGGACAGCCTGATGAATGAAGAAGTGAAGGAATGTTGTGGGGTGGATGTGGATGTGGTTGAGAAGATTAGGAGAAATATACTGAGGTGGTTTGGACATGTGGAGAGAATGGAGAATGAAAGACTGACTAAGAGGGTGTATGCAAGTGGGGTGGAGGAAGGGAGAGGGAGGGGAAGACCGAGGATGAGGTGGAGGGATGGAGTTGAGAGGTATATTAGCCCGCTGAGCCCCACCGACGTACGATGCACATCACATCACTACTTTTTTTCCGTGGACAGACCCACTGACGTGCATCGTAAGTCACTCAATTACAAGGCCCACTGTGTGCACATTTTTCAACATTCGCGGGTGGTTTTTGGTAGGCATATGTGGGAGACCTTCCTCTACCTGCTGTCAAGTGGGGATACTGCCTGGCCCCATCTAACCCCCCCCTCCCCTCCACAATGGGCAATTCACCTGTTAGCAGTAACCTGGCCAGTAAAGATATGTTGCCCCACGGTCTCTCCAATGACGAAATTCACAGTGAAAGTGATTCCTGAGGTGGAGGACAAAGAAACAAAGCTAAAGGCAGAAACAAACAGAAGTGATGAGGTGGTAATGTCGTAAAGGAAGGTGCCATATGCTGGGGTTTTGGATGAGTAAACAATGCTTTTATCACCTATATTATTGTGTGAAAACCAATATAGACTTGTACTACACATAAATTCGTACCAAATAAATAAATGAATATGTAATTTAAAGTGGCATGAATTAGTTAACCCTTCCATAGTTCATTTTCTTTAGCCAGGTACCCTGAAAAAGAAGGAAAACGTAAGGCTGAATGACACCTGTATCAAAATTTTTAAGCTCAGGAGAACGATTTCTCTATGAATTTTTGATGTTTCTCTCCAAAAGCAAAGGTTTGAGAAAAAAAGAAAAGAAAATTGATCGAGTTTTGAGGGTGTGTTTCATAAAAAATCGGCCGGGACTGAGCGGGTTAGGGAGGGGGGAGTGAGCTAGGGGTAGGGTAGGCAAATAGTGGGTGACAGAATGACTTGGAGGTGTTTTGTCTGCGGCCACCTTTGTGGGATTAGGTTGTTGGGCTATAGATAGATAGATAGATGGATCCTCAGATTATGCAACTTAGACTTTTTTAAATCTGACCTTATGGATAGGTCTTAGTGTGTTCAATATGATTTTTTTTTTTTTTACTACAGCGTTTGCAGTAAGTTTATCACTGCAATGTGAACAATTTATTCAACTGTTATTATGGCACAGGTAAAATATGAGTGTTCAGTGATCATGTGTGGATATCAAAGTACAGTAAATCCAATGTGGCCATCTGGTATTTATATTTTTCAACTCATGCAAAACCTTCCAGAACAGAACCACTGTATAACCTGGACAGTTTCATCATCATCATCCATCATCATTACCCTTACCTTTTATCCACCTAAAGGGTGCTGGAGCAACATCTTCATGTGGTGGCACTCATATAACCATGCACCTCTGCTGCCCAGTTACACAGATGTCCTTCAGCTCCCTCCCTATCCCCCGAAAGGAGGATGGTGGGTTGCAGAAGGGAACCTTCACCCTCCAATCCACTGGGTTTACATATCAGATGAACATGGGCCAATACTGCTGCACTCTATCACCCACCTAAGAATGGAATGCATTAGGATCCAGATACGAGGTGCTATCCAAAATTTTCCGGACTAATGCTATGTAAAACTGAAAATTAACCATAGCTCCTACTGGCCGTCATCACTCTCGAAATAATTTCCTTGCACATTGATACACCAGTCCCAGTGCTTCTTCCATTACTGGAACACTCCCTGGAAGTCCTTTTCTATGAGAATTTCAAAGTACCACCAGCTATTCCTTCTGGATGTCCTCAGTGGTATCAAAACTTACTATGAGCCGGGGTGTTGTCATGGCGAAGCAGACAGTTGTTGTCTCGTCAAATGTCGGGGTGGTGCCTTCTCACATCTTCACACAGTCGCCGTAAAACATCATGGTAGAAGTTGGAATTGACAGTTTGGCTGGCTGAGGCAAATTCTTTGTGCACAATCCCCTTGATGTCAAAGAAAATGATCTGCATGATCTTGACACTGCTTTTCACCTGTCTGGCCTTTTTGGGTCTTGGTTAGGCTGTCCAACCAAGAGACTGCTCCCCAAACACTTGTTGAATCACTGCTAGGGTCTCTGTTGCACTTTTCCTGAAATTTGCACAAAACTTGATGCAAATTCATTGTTCCTTTTTTTATATCCAACTCGAAAATCACCAGATGACACGTGCATGACAGCAAACAAACAAATGTCTTTAATCTCCCATGTCTATCTAGCAATGCGCCGTGTGACACACTGACTCACAATGCATGTTAGTACTGTCACCTTGAGGGACAACACGCTACTACACCTCGTTTGGGAGTCACAATCCCAGTCCGGAAAATTTTGGATAGCACCTCGTACAAAGAAATACTGTATTAACTGCGAAAGTGGGGGATCCATCAACAACATACCCACTGAAATAAGCCATGCTCTTTCATGCATCATCCAAACTCTTGGAATCCTGGCTAAGAGTGAAAATACATCACATACCTTTGCGCCAATGTAGCCCTCCTTACGAATGGTCTTTGGGTATTTGTATTTATAGAAACCACATGGAGCATTGCCAAAAAACTTCACCTTGAGGTTCTTTCCACACGATTCCTTCACCACTCGCTCACATGTCTGCAAAGTCACCATTATTAATCCCCTAACAAAGCACAAAATTAACAGTACTGGATTTTCATCACTGATCAGTGAGGACAGTTGCTGTGGGATTAATACTCATATTACAACTGTATATTTCTAATACATTATTATTATTATTTTGTGGTAGATCAGGGTTGTGGTAGATGGGGGTGCTCACCATCCACTCACTTGATGTAGTGCTGCTCTCGAGTGTCTGCCCTTTCCTGTCCTCCCTCCTTTCCTTCCATCCTCTTCTGTCTTTCTTTACTTCATTGTTTCCTCATCCTTCTGCCTATGGGTGACTTTACACTCCCTCATTTATCTTTCTTTCCTTCATTCTTTCCTGTTCTTTCTGCCTATGGGTGACTCTACACTGAGTGACAAGCCGAATGGTTTCCTGCACACCAGGAAACCATTTACTACGCTGAGAGGTGACCTTATAACCAAATTATGGCACCTGGTGGTTTAGTGGGTAATTGCGGTGCTCCAATCGGATTGAGCCGATGAAGGTTTATATCCAACGGGTGGTTGGGGTTATTGCTCACATAATGCCACTCAGAGATGAGTGAGGCTGGTCACTCTCATCTTAAATGTCAGGACCAACTTGCCTAGCCCTGGGCTCCTATGCTCCTCATGGGGTAACGTAGGATTGGATGATGGATGGATAGATTATTATTTTTATTATTACTATTTTTATTATCATTAACCCATTCACTGCATCAGTGTTTGTTTACATGTACATCCTGTGTGCAGCAGTTTTTAAATATTCAGAAAAAATATTAGAAAAAAAATAATATTGTCAAAAGATAGAGAAAAAAATGCCAAGTTCAATGGTACATAACACAATACAGAAAAAAAAAAAAACTCTGAAATAGGTCCATGAAGAAATAAATATTCCCCGTGCGGTGGTGCCAGGCGAACTTATGGTCGCACTGTGTCGTCAGTGTCAATCTTGCGATCAGATAAGGTGTAAATCAACATCTGAACTATCACTGTCATAATATGACAACATATCACTATCATCACTACACTCATCTAGCTCATCCAGAAATTTTATCCAATATCTGCTTGGGCTACTGCAAGTGGCGACCTCCTGGAGAAGATTTCGTACCGGTATCTTCGACATGCTGTAGGCAACTGAGCTATCTTCTCCTTGCCTATGTATGGCAATATTCTATAGGGTGCCATGAGTTCTATCTATCTATCTATTGCCAGACACCATAATCCCATAAGGGGTGGCCATTTGACTTTGAGTTATTTATTTTATGGGGAGGGGCACTAACCCTCCACCAACCCACTTGTTGACACGTAGGGAGCACGTATGGTTTGGTTATATGGTTACCACCCAGCGTTGTAAATGGTTTCTTGGCCTACAGGAAACCATTTAGTTTGTCACTCAATGTAAAGCCACCTGTAAAGAAAAGCAGTAAGAAGTGACAGGAAAGATGGGAGAAATAGAAGAGAGGAGGGCAGGCACAGAAAAAGAATGATAAAGGCTAAGGAAGAAGTAGGCAGCACTACATCAAGTGAGTGGATGATGGTTGCCATACAGCCACAATCAGAACCATTTGGACTCAAATATCATATATGATACAGCCGCAGTCAATGGGTTAATATTATTATCCTCATCCTCATCATCCAGACTTTTTTCTCACTTAAGGACTGGGTGAGGTAGGATCCAAAAAACAAGGAAAGAGAAAGTATGAATGTGGGAGAACTATCAACAGCATGTCAAGTGAAATGGGTCATACAATCATGCAAACATCATTCACACCCAAGGAATCCTGGCTCAAGTTCAAAAGTCCACTTGTCTGCACATATTTAGGCGAAAATTTATTCTCCATAGATATGCCTCACATCCACATGTCATGGTGGGATTTCTTGCAGCAGAACAACACTCTCTATGGTTAGTCTGGATGAAATTATTTGTAGTCATTACAGTGAAGGAATTACAGTACAATCACAGGCCCAACCTTTTTTATTTGTCTGTTTGTTCAATTATAAAGGCTCCAACATACTTTCATGTATCAGCCTTGGTCATCTAATGGTGGCTCTCCATGCTACATGATCTCTAATTGCCTCTCTGTTCAGTCCCTTATCCCTGAGGTCACATTCTGTGATCTTGTTCCATTTTTTTTTTTTTCTGTCTGCCTCTCACAATTCTACCCTCAACCCTTCATTTTCACACCTCTCACCCTCTGCTCCCAGATGTCAACCTCCATCCTCTCCACATGTCCAAACTGTCTCAATCTACCCTTTCTCATCGCAACACTAATTTTGCATTTGTCAATTTAATATTCAGTCTAACTGAATCTATGAAATGTCTGGTAGCTGTAAGTGACAATAAATATATATACCATCCTGTGATCCCTTGGTTATCCTGCACTTGGTTAAAGCTGATTTCCATCTCAAT
>JAGKTI010000290.1:8472-28430 GCA_018397915.1 Birgus latro
ACACACACACACACACACACACACACACAGGTCGTAGAGGGAGAGAGACGGAGCTGCTCCTGGATCGAGGGGAAATAATCGCAGAACTAGCAGCGAAAAGGAGATAGCCTATTGTGATTATGTGGTTGAATGCGTGAGTGTGTGTGTGTGTGTGTGTGTGTGTGTGTGTGTGTGTGTGTGTGTGTGTGTGTGTGTGTGTGTGTGTGTGTGTGTGTGTTGTGTGTGTGTCCCAGTGGCCTCGCAACATGGACATTCGGTAGACAGGCAGACGGCCATTGTCATCAAACATGTGCTTGTGGCTTGTGGTTTGTGTTCGATGGTGGTGGCGGTTGGGAAAGACTTAGCCTGGTGGGTGCGTGACATTGGATGTTCGGTAAAGAGGCGGACGGCCGCTGTCACCAAACACATACTCGTAGCCTGTGGTCTGCATTTGATGCAGGTGGCGGTTGGGAAAGACTTAGCCCACTGGCCGCGTGACAATGGACATTCGGTGGGGATGCATATGAATGTTTTGACACCCCTTGCGGGTTACAGTCGCATTACAGTATTCGGGTACTGGAAGTTTGCTGGAGTGATCGGATAAGTACACAACTTTGACCATTCAGTACAGAGGACTTCACATACATTCCTCAGCAGTCCCATCTCCACTGCTATTACTCTTGACTTTTCATTTTCATGCCACACCATAGTCTTACATCCATACGTTAAAGCTGGCACTAACACTCCTTCATATACGCCTCATGCAGCTGCAACACTCAAGCCTGTTTCTTATCAAGACCTTCATAACACCAGCTACTTTCCTTCCTTGTGCCACTGTACTTTCCATGTCTTTTGCACATTTTCCTCTCTTTTCAATCACTGTATGCAGGTACTTGAACTCTCTCACCAACTCTAGTCTCTCTCCATTCACTGTAACATAACATTTGGAGTCACCTTCTCTCTCAATAACCATCACTTTACTCTTTTCCACATTTACTCTGAAGGAATGATGCTCACAGAAATCTAAAAAGCTCAGCACTAGTCTATCAAGCTCTTGTCCCGTATTTGCAAGTAGCACTGTATCATCAGCATACATCAAATTTGAGATATTACATTCATCGCCATTCATTACGAACGTCATCTCTCTCTCCATTACTCGTGTTTTTACTTCTCTCACCACCCCATCCATATACAGTCCTTCCTCCAATTTTGCGAGAATATGGTCAACAAAAACCCTTGCAAAATCAAAATTCACAAAATTAAAACAATTAAATATATGAAATAAAGGCAAATTGGTCGACATCACCCCAAGGTAAGCACTTTTTCCCACTCTTTCTCTCGACTCTACCTCTTAATTTTACAATGATAAATGAAACAAACATGAACTGATGTACTGTACAATAATATTAACAAGAAAACATCATAGGTAAGAAACATTCAAAAATAAATAAATAAATGCATTTACACTGATGTGAAGACTGGCGTGGTGTACGGGACTGGTGGCGGGGCGAGCCTCGGGTGCAGCTACTGTGGCCCCACGGGGCATACGTCATCACTATCACTGTCAGCAGATATTTCTACATCTTGCTGTGTTTTTTCTGCCTCTCTCATGAATCCCTTGAAGTCAGAATCGTCACTGGAGTCATCAGAATCAAAAAGGTTAGGAATGCTAGGATCGCTGGCTGCTTGGGGAGGGGTGGCAGGACAGCTGGTCGATGGGCAGGGTCTGTTGGGGGTTAAAGACTGCTTCCTCTTGTTAACCCCATCTCTGTGGAGGTCAGCATAAAAGCAAAGGGCCCTGTCAACACCGTGCAATGTTCCTGAGCCCTAAATTGGTCACATTCGTTGCTTACAATGGTTTCTTTCCGCTAGTCAATGATGGCGAGGATATTGGCCAGGTTATGCATCGTTAATTCTCAGCATGGTTGTGGTCGTGTTAAAAAATACTTGACTTTTGGAACTACCTAGCAAAACTGGTGAATCGCAAAGTTAAAATTCACAAAGTTGAAGGATGTACTGTATATACTGAACAATTATGGGGACATCACACAACCTTGTCGCACACCCACAATGATCGTGAACCATTCACTTAGATGCCCATTTACCCTTAAACATGCCTCACTACCATCATAAAAACTCCTAACAGCACCTAGCAGCTTACCATCTACACTGTTCATGAACAAAACCTTCCACAATCATTCAGTGTTTACTTTGTTTAATGCTTTTTCCAGATCCATGAATGCCATAAACATCTTATAGTCCTTCTCACAAGCCTTCTCCACTATGTGTCTTACTGCAAGTATTTGATCCACACATCCTCTGTCACTCCTAAAGCCACCCTGTTCATCACTCACTCAGCCTTCTGACATCTCTCTTACTTTCTCTATAATAATTCTTCCACATATCTTCTCCACAACACTCAACAGACTTATGCCATGATAATTCTTGCACTCACTTTGCTCACCTTTATTTTTGTACAGGGGTACAGTCACAGCATTTTTCCACTCTACTGGCACAGTTTCACTTATTCATTCCTTTATACATATCTCCAACAAAAACTTCAATCTGCTCTCTCTACTGCACTTAATCATCTCTGCATACACCTCATCAACATCAGCTGCTTTCCCGTTGTTTCAGCCGCATCACAGCATTCTTCACCTCTGACAGTGTCATGTTTCCTGGCACTGCATTCTTTCTCTGTACACCCCCAAAATCAGTCATGTGTACAGTTGCTCTGCCCTCTCTATTCCCATTTGTCAGACTTTCAAAATATTCATTCCATCTGGCCCTTGCTTCATCCCCATGGGTTAATAATCTACCACTTACATTCTTAACACTTTCACATTTCTTCCCACTGTCACTTCCACATTTCCACACCTCTTTCCAGAATAACTTCCTATTTTCAGAGTGATTTGCATTCATTTTTCTTCCTAGATCATCATTTACCCCATTCTTTTTCCTCTTCACTAGTCTGTTTACATCCTTTCTGCTCTCAATATAATCAGTTCTTATTTCAACTGAACCCCTGTCCTGTAACCACTCTAGCTACTTCATCCTCTTTTCCTCCAATGCTCTCTTAACCTCTTCATCCCACCATGCTGTACCTTTCTTTTTTGTTGTTACCCTTGCCACCCCACACACTGCTTTAGCATTCATAACTAACCAATCCCTATATGCATTCCACAGGTTGTCCGGATCCACTGCATTCCATTTTCATTCCAGTTGGAGCCAGCAGATCCAATGTTTGGCCGTTCGCCTTTTATTGACACTGCTATTGTGAGTGAGGCAATAGGCAGGATGCAAGTGAGGAAGGTGGGATGACTGCTGAAATATTGAAAGTCTCAGCAGATAAAGGTGTGAAGTTAGTCACTGACTTGATAAATAGGATTATATATGAGTGTGTCGTCTCAGATGACTGGCTGAAGAGTGACACTGTAACTGTGTACAAGTGGAAGGGTGATGCCCTAGAAAGAGGAAATTAAAGAGGCATAAAGCTTTTAGACTAGATAATGAGGGTATTGGACAGAGTTCTAGAAGATATGATTAGAGAAAGAGTGAATATTCATGAGATGCAGTTTGGGTTTATGCCAGGCAAAGATACCACTGATGCCATTTTCATTGTTCGACAACTTCAGGTAAAATATATAAGAAATAAAAGAGAACTGTACTTTGTTTTTGTTGATTTGGTGAAGACCTCTGACAGAGTCCCTAGAGAGGTGGTGAGGTGGGCAATGAGAAAGCTTGGGATCGAGAAGTGGTAGGTTAGGGTCATTACAGCCACGTATGTACACCCAGATAAGGGTGAATGGAGATTTGAGTGATAAGTTTTCCATGAATGTTGGTGTGCATCAGGGGTCAGTGTTGAACCCATTGTTGTTTATCATGGTACTTGAAGCCCTCTCACGTGACTTCAGAAATGGACTCACGTGGGAGATGTTGTATGTTGATGATTTGGTACTGGTTGAAGGGAATGAAAGGGAGATGGAGGAAAGATTTAGGAAGTGGAGAGATGGTATGGGGCATAAAGGCTTACGAGTAAATGCTAATAAAACAAAAGTGATGGTATCTAGGGCTGGGGGCGGTACTGTCAAAGATGAGGGAGAGTGGCCATGTGCCACAAGGGCATGGTAAGCAATTCTACTTTGTGCAGTGTTTGTGAAAAGTGGGTGGATAAGAGATGTAGTGGTATTAGAGGTAGACTGCATGATATTGCTGATTTCATGTGTGCACTGTGTCATGGAGAGGTGAAGATTGCCAGGTGTGAAAGGATTGAACTTGCTGGTGAGTCTCTTGAGTGTGTGGAAAAGTTTTGATATTTGGGAGACATGTTATGTGCTGGAGGTTGGGCAGGAGCTACTTCTATGGCTAGAGTGAGGAGTGATTGGAAGAACTTCAGGAGGCTGTTGCCTCTCCTGATAAAGGATCTTTGTATGCAGCATGTGTTAGGAGTGTAATGCTGTATGGTAGTGAAACCTGGGCAGTAAAGGAAGAGGATATTTGCAGGCTCAAACATACCGAAATGGCAATGATTAGGTGGATGTGCAGTGCGTTCTTGAGTGCAAGGCCTGGGGGGGCTAGGTTTATAATGGAAGAGTAGAGAGTTGAGAGGAAGGATGGGACTGGAGTGTACTGGTGCTGTGATGAGGAGAGGTCGATTGACATGGTTTGGCCATGTGGAGAAGATGGGGGATGATAATTGGGTGCAGGAAGTGAAGTTAATTTTGGGGGTAGGGTAATGAGAGGCAGACCGAAAAAAGAGCTGGGACGAGGTCATTTCGTGTGACCCCAGGGTTAAATGACTAAAGAGGGATGCTGCCAGAGATTGAGCAGAATGGAGAGCCACCTTTAGCTGACCAAGGCTGATGCACACAAGCACGTCGGAGCCTTCAAAAATTAAAACGAATACAAAAACAACTCCTCCCATACTATGATCCTGCATACCACAATCATATGATCTGACAAACCTTCACATCACCCTCTCACTGTCCTCGTATCAGCAACATTTCCCAGCATCAATTTCTCCATGAGTACGTAATCAATAGGGCTCCTTTCAACATGATCACCATTCCCTCTATACCATGAATATTTATATGCATCTTTGTATTTGAGATCAACAACATCATCACCATCCACACCTCCTTCCCCACCCTAGGGCAGGGTGAGGAGTATCAATGTCCAGACAGCCTGAGTTTGCCCAATTCAATGGGTCACACTTCCATTCACTCATCATTCAAGCCCACAGAATCCTGGCTCTATCTGATACACCAGAAACACTCACTACATTCTGTAGCTTCACTTAAATGTATCCGATAGAGTCAATCCATATGGTGACATGTTAAAAAGGCGTGTCAAATCCCTGATCATGCGCTTCTTCACACAAAATTCATCCAGCCAGCTCAATCTCTTGTCTGTTCCCAAGCCTCACCAACTTCCATACCTCTCTTCCTCACACACTCATCTACCATATCCTTCCATCTTCTTCTTGGTCTACCTCGCCTCCTTTCTCCTTCAAATTACTCAGATATACCCTTTTCACCCCTCTATTGTTATTCATTCTCTCCACATGGCCATACCATCTCAGTACATTATCTTTGATTCTGGTGTTCGCAGACTTCCTCGCTCTGCATTTTTCACGAATCACATTATTTTGTATCCTTTCCGCTCTCTGTACTCCACATACATTCCTCAGCAGTCCCATCTCCACTGCTCTCAATCTTGTCACACCACAGTCTCAGCACATCCATATGTTAAAGTTGGCACTAACACTTCTTCAGGTAAGCTTTGCACAGCTGCAACACTCAAGCCTTTGTTTCTTAACATGGCCTTCATAGCACCAGCTACTTTCCTTCCTTGTGTCCCTCTACTTTCCACTTCTTTTGCACATTCTCCTCTCTTTTCTATTACTGTAACCTGGTATCTGAACTCTTTCACTAATTCCAGTCTCTCTCCATTCACTGAAACATCACACTGGGAGTCACCTTCTCTCTCAATAACCATCACTTTACTCTTTTCTACATTTACTCTGAAGGAATGATGCTCACAGACCTCAGCAAAACTCTGCACTAGTCTACCAAGTTCCTGTCTGGTACTGTATTTGCAAGTACTGTAGTACCGCATCATCAGCAAACAACAAATTTCAGATATTCCATCCATCACCATTAATTACCAATGCCATTCCTCTCTCCATTACTCGTGTTTTTACTTCTCTCATCACCCCACCCATATATATATATATATTGAACAATCATAGGGACATCACACAACCTTGTTGCATGCTCACTGATCATGAACCATTCACTTAGATGCCTATTTACCCTTACACATGCCTCACTACCATCATAAAAACTCTTGACGGCTCCTAGCTTACCATCTACACCGTACATACACAAAACCTTCCACAATCCTTCTCTGTCTACTTTGTCGTATGACTTTTCCAGCTCCATGAATGCCATTAACACCTTATAGTCTTTCTCACAAGCCATCTCTACTATCTCTCTTACTGCAAATATTTGATCCACACATTCTCTGCCACTCCTAAAGCCACCCTGTTCATCACTCACTAGGACTTCTGATATCTCTCTTACTATCTCTATAATAATTCTTCCATATACCTTCCCTATGACACTCAATAAATTTATGCCATGATAATTCTTGCACTCACTTCGCTCACCTTCATTTTTGTACAGGGGTACAATCACAGCCATTTTCCACTTGGCTAGCACAGTTTCATCTATCCATGCCTTCTTACATATCTCCAGCAACAACTTCACTCCATTCTCTCCACTACATTTAATCATCTCTGCATACACCTCATCAACACCAGCTGCTTTCCCATTTCTCAGCTGCTTCACAGCATTCTTCACCTTTGTGTGTGTCACATTTCCTGGCACTGCATTCCTTCTCTGTACACCCCCAAAACCAATCATGTGTACTGTTGCTCTGCTCTCTCTATTCCCATTCATCAGGCTTTTAATACATTCTTTCCATCTGTCTTTACTTCATCCCCATGGGTTAATATTCTACTACTACCAGTTGCTCTGCTCTATTCCCATTCATCAGGCTTTTAATACATTCTTTCCATCTGTCCTTACTTCATCGCCACGGGTTAATAATCTACCACTTACATCCTTCACACTTTCACACTTCTTTCTACTGTCACTTCTACATTTCTGCACCTCCTTCCAGACTAACTACCTATTTTCAGAGTAATTTGCACTCATTTTTCTTCTTCGATCATCATTTACCTCCTACTTTTTCCTCTACATTGGTCTCTTTACATGCTTTTTGATCTCAATACATTCAGTTCTTATCTTAACTGAACCCCTGTCCTGTAATCACTCTAGCCACTTCTTCCTTTTTACCTCCACAGCTCTCTTAACCTCTTCATCCCACCATACCATACCTTCCTTCTTTGTTGTCACTCTTCCCACACCACACACTGCTTTAGCATTCATAACTAAGCAATCCCTATATGCATTCCACAGGCTGTCCAGACCCATTTCATTCTAATTTATTGATTCTAACTCCTCCTATACTTTGGTCCTGTATTCATCTGCCATTTCTTTGCTCCTCAGCTTCTCAATTTTCAGTCTTTCTCCTTGACTGTCCCTCTCCCTCCTGGTCTACCTCACTCCTCTCAGCTTGATCTCGCATACCACACTCATATGATCTGACAGACCTCCACATCGTCCTCTCATGGCCCTCATATCAGCAACCATTCCCACCACTGACCTCTCTACGAGCACATAATCAATCGGGCTCCTTTCAACACGATCCTTGTTCCCTCTATACCATGTATATTTATGTGCATCTTTGTGTTTGAAATACAAGTTACAAATGCACAACCTCCTCTCCTGACACATATCCTTCAGTTGCTTCCCAATATCATTTTTTCCTGGTACTCCACTACAACCCATTGTGTCATCTTCAGACCAGTGCCTACTCATCCATTCATATCACCTATTATGATCACTTTATAGCTCCTGGGCATTTCTCCCACTGCTTTATCCAGCTCTCCTCCAAACCTGTCTTTCTCACTCCTGTCATCACAGGGTGCATAAACTACAATCACTGCCACTTTCACCTTCCCAAACTTGAACTTGACATACATACATATCGAGCTGACAAGTTTGTAATCTCTCATTCCACTCTGCCACACTTCATTCATTAACAAAGGAACTCCTTCCTTGCATCTTCCTTGCCCATTCATGCCCGACCTTACACACTTTACAGCCTCCCACTCCTCCACTTCACACTCTTCATCTTTGATTCACACAAAGCCATCATGGCGTATCTCTCACTCCTAAACACATTCACTATTTCCACCCTCTTGCTCTCCTCATTCACACCTCTCACATTTCACATGTCCATGAGAATCTGCCCAATTAGCTGGGGCCCTGGACAGGTACTGGGCCCTCAGAGGCTCTCTGAAATGTCTGCCATGATTTAGTGATTATAGATAGGGGAATCTGGGGGTCACTCCACCTGGCCAAAAACCCCAGTTACATGGTTACCACCCAGCATAGTAAATAGTATCCAGGGTACAGGAAACCATTTGGCTTGTCACTCAGTGTACAGACCATAATGCATCTCTATGTTGAGTGAGTGGATGATGGGCACCCCTACCTACCACAAAATAATAATAACAATAATAATAACAATAGTAATAATACCCATAATCTATTCAATTACTCATCATCCAATCCTTTATTGACTCTTTTTATAAGTGTTGGGATCTAGGGTCCAGACATTTTTACTCTCGTAAGTAGTTGATTTCACCGAGTGTCATTACCTAAGCAATGAAACCTATACACTCCTTGAACTTACGGATTTATTAAGAGTGGCTCTGCAGACTACAGTGCATAATGTCCCTTTCTTATCAGTTAATTCAACACATTTCACCTCAGTATCTTCCTGCTGTCTTTCGTTTTGTTTCGTTTCGTTTTTGAAGGCTCCAACATGCTTGCATGCGTCGGTCTTGGTCAACAAATAGCGGCTCTCCACGCTGCTCGATCCCTGGCAGCCTCCCTGTTCAATCCCTTAACCCTTAAGTCACACTTAATGACCTCGTCCCATGTCTTTCTCGGTCTACCCCTCCCAACCCCTCCCCCAGTATTAACACCTCTCACCCTCTGTACCCAATTATCATCCCCCATCCTCTCCACATGTCCAAACCACCTCAGCCTACATCTCCTCATCACAACACCAATACACTCCAGTCCCATCCTACCTCTCAACTCTTCCATCGTAAACCCAGCCCCCCCAGGCCTTGCACGCAGGGACGCACTGCACATCCACCTAATCATTGTCATTTCTGTATGTTTAAACCTGCAAATATCCTCTTCCTTTACTGCCCAGGTCTCACTACCAAACAGCATCACACACCTAACACATGCTGCATACAAAGACCCCTTAGCACATAAGGAGAGTCCTCTCAATGTCAGGAGAGGCAACAGCTCCCTGAACTTCTTCCAACCACTTCACACTCTAGCAACTGAGCTAACTCCAGCCCCACCTCCGGCACATAACATGTCTCCCAAATAACGAAACTCCTCCACACACTCAAGAGACTCACCTGCAAGTTCAACCCTCTCACGCCTAACAATCTCCACCTGCTCTCCCCGACACGCCGCACACATGAAATCAGCATCATCTCGCAGTCTACCTCTAATACCACTACATCTCCTGTGCACCCACATATCACAAACATTACACAAGATGGAACTGCTTCCCACACCCTTGTGGCAAACTGCACATGGCCACTCTCCATCGTCTCTGATTGTACTGCCACCAACCCTAGATATCATCACTATTGTTTTATCTGCATTTACCCTTAAGCCATTATACCCCATACCATCTCTCCACTTCTTAAATCTTTCCTCCGCCTCCTTTTCATTCTCCGCAATCAACACCAAATCATCAGCATACAACATCTCCCATGGGAGTCCATCTCTGAAGTCACATGAGAGGGCTTCAAGCACCATGATAAACAACAAGGGACTCAAAACTGACCCCTGATGCACACCAACATTCACGGAAAACTCATCACTCAAAGCTCCATTCACTCTTACCTGGGTGCGAGCACCCATGTACAGCCACTCTTCCAACCCCAGCTTTCTCATTGCCCACTTCACCACCTCTCTAGGGACTCTGTCAAAGGCCTTTTCCAAATCAACAAAAACAAAACACAATTCCCTTTTCTTTCCAATATATTTTTCCTGAAGCTGTCAGACAATGAATAGGGCATCAGTGGTCCCCCTGCCTGGCATAAACCCAAACTGCATCTCATCGATATTCACTCTTTCTCTAATCATACCTTCTAGAACTCTCTCCATTACTTTCAATATCTGATCTAAGAGCTTTATACCTCTGTAATTTCCCCTTTCCAGGGCATCACCCTTTCCCTTGTACATATTTACAATTACACTCCTCAGCCAATCATCTGGGACAACACACTCATATATAATCATATTTATCAGGTCAGTGACTAACCTCACCCCAGTATCTCCTGAGGCCTTCAACATTTCGGCAGTCAACCCAGACACACCTGCCGCCTTTCCCACCTGCATCCTGCCTATTGCCTCACTCACAGTAGCAGCGTCAATCAAAGGCCAAGGGCCAAACACTGGATCAGCAGGCTCCAAACCTTCTCTATCCCAATCAAACTCCTCATTCAACAATCGGCTATAATGCTCTCTCCATGCATCTTTAATATCCTCACTGCTCACCACCACCCTTCCATCATCATTCTTCACACACTGCTCACCTACAATGTCCCGATTATCCCTCTTCACCTGATTTGCCACCCAAAAAATCATATTTTTCCTTTCTCCATGATTTAGATTATCAAGTAAAAGTCTCTGTGACTCAGACTTCGCCCTGTATACCTCTCTTCTAGCCCTGCGCTTGGCAGCCAAGTATTCCTCCCTGTTACCACCCTTCTTCCATTCCCGGAAAAGCCTTCTTTTCTCCTTAACTGCAGCTTCTACACCCTCATTCCACCACCAAGTTACTTTAAGTCTTGGTGGGCCTCTTGTCCAACTGCATATTGTATCGGTAACTCTCAAGAGGTTGTTCTTAAGGGCTCTATACTGTTCATTAATGCCTCTATCTATGGTTTCCTGTTCAGCCACCACTCTCCTCATCTCACTATAAAAGGCATCCCTTACTGATTGGTTTCTCAGCTTCCATATTTTCCTCCTAGGTACATATGTCCTCCTTCTCATTACTCGATCCTTAAGCACCATGTCACAAATCAACAGTTTGTGCTGCTGCACACACTCCTCGCTTCCTATAACTTTAACATTCCTCACTAATCTTCTATCAACCCTCCTGACCAGAAAATAATCTATCTGACTACTATTTCCCCCGGACTCATACGTAATCAACCAGCTGATTCTTTTCCTAAAATGTGTGTTGCACACAATCATGTCCATAGCCTCCCCAAACTCGAGTATTCTTTCCCCTTCCGCATTCCTCACACCATACGCACATCCTCCATGGACTCCTTCATAACCTTGAGCTGCTTCACCCACATGACCATTTAAATCCCCTCCCAGAACCACTACCTCATCATCACCCATACCACTCACTACACGTATTAAATCATCCCAAAATCTATCCTTCTCTGCGTCATCCAATCCCACCTGTGGAGCATACGCCGATATAACTGAAACCAACCTCTGCCCGACCAAAATTTTCACTACTAATATCCTATCACTTACTCTCATAACATTCATGACACATTCCACCCATTTCTCTGCAACCAACACACCCACACCCTCATATCTGTCAGTTCCCCCCTGCCAAAACAACTTATAGTAGCAATCCTTCCCAACAATCTTTTTGGCTGATCCACCCCTGTACCGGACTTCCTGCAAACATGCCACATCCACCCACCTCCTACTGAATGCCTCAACGACTTCCCCTGCTCTTCCTCTCAAACTTCCCACATTCCATGAACCCACCCTAAACCCCCTGGGTGATTTGCTGTCCCCAGGCTTGCTTTGGTGCTTGTTCATAGTCACAGTCGGTAAGATAAAGGGGGGTAAACATTCCAAAGGCCCGACCCATTGCACAGACCCAGGTCCAGGCAATGGATCTGGGACCCCTAGCCCACCAGCTTACCAGTGGCTGTGGTAGTGGCCTCAGGGCACCCTGCCAGGACACCTGCAGGGACACCCTCCAAGCGCGGCTTGGCACTGCAACTGCCCCGCCATTATACACCCAATGATAGGGCAGCCTCCTGGGGCACTACTCCCAGGTTCGGGCCCCTCTCTACTGAGCGGAAGCGGCAGCCTGGGAACCGCAATGCCCTGTACCCTCTAGCACAGGTTCAAGCCCCATCTCGCCCCGGACCCATGATCTATGCCAGCAGAACCCCAGTCAAGCCTCCCCCCAAAGTCCGCCACCAGGTAGCGGGGGCAAAGTTTTCTGGCCGTATGCCCTTGCTGGCGTCAATCCCTGTAGTGGGATGCGTTGTGTAATATGTAAAGCGCATGTGGTGTAGTGCACAGGATAATTAGAGGAAGTGTTTGGGAGAGTATGCTGGTCTACTCTCCATCTTACTGTCACACTGAAAAGGTCAGCAAAGGGGGATGGTTAGGTAACTAGTGAAACAGGAGCTCCAGCTCTCCCTATCACCAGTATTCCCATTCCACCAGTATTCCCCTCGGGAGTACTACACTGTTCGGCCCGTGCTACAGCCTCCTCCTACCACAGCCTCTTTGATGCAAACTATGTAAATATTAAAATTATATGGACAACATACAAGATATTCAGGCACAACATGCAAATTAAATTACTAAGGAAGAGGTATTACAAAGCCTCGTATGCCACCTATAATATGAACTCTATAATATGTTGTGATGAGGAGAGGTAGTCTGAGGTGGTTTGGACATGTGGAGAGGATGGGGGATGATAATTGGGTACAGAGGGTGAGAAGTGTTAATATTGGGGGAGGGGTTGGGAGGGGTAGACCGAGAAAGACATGGGACGAGGTCATTAAATGTGACTTAAGGGTTAAGGGACTGAATAGGGAGGCTGCCAGAGATCGAGCAGCGTGGAGAGCCGCCATTAGGTGACCAAGGCCGACACATGCAAGCATGTTGGAGCCTTCAAAAACGAAACAAAACGAACCCACAAGGGTCACAGTTGGAGTCATAACCACCAGACCACCTGGAATCCATCTGTTGATTATCTGGTTACCACTCAGTGTAGAAAATTGCTTCCTGGGTTACAAGAAATCATTTGGCACTGTCATTCAAGGTAGAATCATTTGAGGCCACTACCACCACCATCAGCATCAATATATGGTAAATTTTCCCAAGGTCATCAAATTCATAGTAAACCAAAAGCCGTCAAACTTGATGCATTTTTCTGTGTTCCTTTAATCTGTGCATGGTATTGCTTGGAATTAGTCATACATCAGGGGTCAACAATTAATGGTTAGTAAAATTAGTCATACACCAGCAATCAATGCCATACAATTAATGGTTAGTTTTCACGGAGAATGACACCTTACCGAGGGAAGTCATCAAAGAGTTCATCGAAAAAGTCACTTGACTGCTGGTCCCTGTGTCACAGAGTAGAGGGTCAGTCACAGGGTAGAGGGTCAGTCACAGGAAATGAATTTATTATAGCAAATAGCATTACTAAATAAAAACATAACATTTTTCTTAAACCTTTTCACTAATGGAGGTCCTTTCTGATATAAAATATATAAATAAAAAAGTACTGATAGCAATAACAACAATAGTAGCAGTAATATAATGATTCAGGATAATATATATAAAATGGAAAACACTGGCATTAAGATGAACAGGTTAAAGGAGTATTTTTTTTTTACCCTACAGTCAGAGCTGAATACAAACCTGAATACAAACAGACCCACAAACCTCTGGAAGAGTGATTTGATCAACTGTTGCTACAGCCTGCTCCCTCCCTGACATAAACCAAGGACTTGCTAGATAAACAATTACTGAAATAATATTTAACCCCTTGTGTATGGTGACATCTTTTTAAAAAACTTTTTATGTCCACATGATAAAATTCAAATCAAGAAAAGATCCCTCATACTGTATGAGCTTAAGAAAAATGTAACTAATACTTTCAGGATGAAAACTCTCTCCTAAGTTGAATAAAACATTCTGATACTAAAATACCTACAGAAGATGGCATTGGATTGAAGGTGTTAAGGTCCATTTTTATTAAAACTGAGCACAAACATTTTTAAGGAATTTTTAAAGTATGTAATGATGGTACAACAGGTTTATTCTTTCTATATTACTGTTGACTACATTCTATGATGTGGGATGCAGGCTAATCACATCCTACAATCAGAGGTACTCCAGTAATAATAATTTGAAAAAAAACAAAAAAAAGGGGGGGGAGCTTCATTACATCTACACCCACTTAACTTGCCCAATTCAATGCCATAATGTAAATGTCATCTTTTCCTTGTTATCTCAAAACAAAAATAATCAGCTACGGCAAGGTTGAGCTGTATGAGATAGATATGGCTTTTAATAACCCTTTCACTGCAAGATCTCTCTCATCATCATCATCATCATCCAGACCTCCTTTCCCACCCTAGGGCAGGGTCACTGGGTGAATAAAATAATCAAAATTAAAAAAAAAAATCACCAGATTCAAGAGGCTAACCTTTCACTACAATGATGCATTTTGTACTGTATTATATTCCTGAAACTTTCTGATGATTTTACTCAGCTTAGAAGAGGCTTTTATGAGATGAAGGGGTTAGATAACCCTTTCAAAACTCTAGTTCCCTCCAAAGCTGAATAAAATTATCTGAAAGCGGCAATATCAGAATGAAATATATATACATCAGTGGACTGAAGGTGTTAAAACAGTGGTCAGATAAACAACAGTACAGTATGGTGCTATGGCAGGTCCTCAGTATATGTCAGGGATGTGTTTTGAAACATCTCAACTATTTTCAAAAAACTGATACTGTAAAGTGGTAGAAGTGGTATACCAGCTTACAGGCAACAATGGAACTTACACTGGCAAGCTGTTCATTGTTTTTTTGTACTTCACTGTGGACTAAAATGCAAGAAAGACATGAAAGGCAATGAATAACAATGACCTTCTGTATCTAAACCTTCAAGCTTGAAAAGTCTCTCCTAAACTGAGGGAAAAAAAAAAAATCACAAGAGTAGCAAGAAGCCACTAAAAATACATCACTGGACTGAGCGAGGATTTGTACAGCAATACTTTGGTAAACTCACATGTTGTCACGATGGCAGCACATGGCCAGGGTGAGAAGGCCCAGGAGTGTCAACATCACCACCAGGGGGATGAGAATTGTATGCACCACATCAAACGTGTAGGAACGTTTCTCAATCTGGTTATACATACAGTAGTCATTATTATACTGTTTTCACTTCAACCTGACCCAAAATTGCCAACTATCTACCTTCAATGCTCAGTTTTAACATCATCATAATCATCATCATCATCATCAACTGGACCTCCTTTTCCTCCCAAGGCCAGGGTGAGGAGTAGCAACATCAAGACAGCCTGAGTTTCCCCAATCCAATGGGCCATGCTTCCATTCACTCATCATTCAAGTCCCTGGAATCCTGGATCAATCTGATACACCAAAAACATTCACATCATTCTGTAGCTTCACATAAATATATCTGACAGAGCCAATCCAGACGCTGTCTTGTTAAAAATGAGGTGCCAAATCCTTGATCATGCACTTCTCACAACATTCATCCAGCCAGATTGATCTCATGTCAGTCCCTTAGCCTCACCAACTTCCATACCTCTCTTCCTCACACACTCATCCATCATATCCTTCCACCTTCTCCTTGGCCTACCTTGCCTCCTTCCCTCTTCAAATTCACTTAGATATACCTTTTTCACCTCTCTATTGTTATCCATTCACTCCACATGACCATACCATCTAAGTACACTCTCTTCGATCCTGGTGTCCACAGACTTCCCCACTCCACATCTTTCACGAATCACATTATTTCATATCCTATCCACTCTCTGTACTCCTCATACATTCCTCATCAGTCCCATCTCCACTGTCCTTACTCTTGACTTTTCATTTTCATGCCACACCATAGTCTCACATCCATACTGTATATTAAAGTTGGCACTAACACTCCTTCATGTAAGCCTCGTGCCGCTGCAACACACAAGCCCGTGTTTCTTATCAAGGCCTTCATAGCACCAGCTATTTTCCTTCCTTGTGCCCCTCTACTTTCCACTTCTTTTGCACATTTTCCTCTCTTTTCTATCACTGTACCCTGGTATTTGAACTCTCTCACCAATTCCAGTCTCTCTTCATTCACTGCAACATCACACTGGGAGTCACATTCTCTCTAAATAACCATCATTTTACTCTTTTCTACATTTACTCTCAAGGCATGAAACTCAGAGACATCAGCAAAACTCTAAACTAGTCTACCAAGTTCTTGTCAGGTATTTGCAAGTAGTACTGCATCATCAGCATACAACAAATCTGAGATACTGTATTCCAACCATCACGATTCATTACCAACAACATTCCTCTCTCCATTACTCGTGTTTTTATTTCTCTCATCACCCCATCCTTTCTCTGAAATCTCCATTCTAAGAGATTTCAATGCTCACCACCACTTTTGGCTCTCCACTCCTTTCGCTGATCCAACTGGTGAACAAGCCTACATCTTTTCCATCCTTAACCTCTTAATCGCGGGGTTGACGGATGCAGTTCTTGCTCGTACCGCGGGGGTAATTTGAGCTCCGACTGATTTTTAAAAAATATTTGCCAAAAATCAGTTATTAGTCCTAGAATATTATAATTAAATATGTATATGGCACATACCTTCACCTTTCTCCTGGGATGTTTTTTTTAGCACTCATCGACTACTGTAGGACTTGTGGAGAATTCAGAAATTGGGTAACGAAGTATCCAATTTACACTTCTCGATAGCCCGTAATATGAATACCACTGCCTGATATTATCACTAAAAACACTATTCAATTATTTCCAAGTATCCATACTCCCACAAAAAAACACTGTGAAAGCTATTTAAAATAAAAGCCTCCCAATCCCGCTAGTTCACAGCACATATTCGGTCATTTCTTATTCATATACACACTCACACTTTACATTCCTAGTACACTTATATATATCTACAGTCATTTACCACTTCCCACATGATGTTTAGTAGGGGTAAAGGTCACAGGGCCTTCTACAATGGCCGCAAAAGCGGCGGAAATGGATGGGCATGACGGCGATGTGATTCAACCTTCAAGGACGAGACTGAACTGAATGATCAATGTATCTGGGTAGCCAAGGGTTGAAAATGTCAGCTGCTAATGTATATCCTATGGAATAAGACACAGGAAACCTAGACAATACATAATAAATTAGGTTGTTACAGGTGAATATAAATATCACTCAGGCATCTCCCTTACTTTCTTATATATATTTATATCTTAAAAGCCCCGGCGAATTCAAAACAACACAGAATCACCAAAATGACACCCCGCGGTTTGATCCATTGTCACCAACCGTCACCACAGTGACAACCTGCAGTTAAGTGGTTAATGACCTAGAGCAGCTTGTACAGCACCCTAACCGTATCCCTGACCGCCATGGAGAGAGTTCCAACATTCGTGATCTCTTCCTAACAACTAATCCTTCTGCTTACACTGTTCATCTTTTCTCTCCATTGGGCTCCTCCAATCATAACCTTATTACCTTAACCTGTCCTATCTATCTGGTACGGCCTGTGGACCCTCCAAAGAAATGCAGTCTGTGGCACTTTGAAGCTGTGGATTGGGAGGCCCACAGGCAGTACTTCTTTATTTTCCTTGGAATGATTATTGTTTCCATGGCCAGGAGCCATCTAAGTGTGCCTTGCGCATTACAGAGGCTATTCTCTCGCGCATGGAAGCATACATTCCATTCTCATATCATTTGACTAATGCAAGAAAGTCTTAGTTTAATCACGCTTGTTCTAATGCTGTCCGCAACAAGGAAAGAGCCTATAAAAGGTACTGGAGCCAACCCACCCCTGAATCACATCTTTTTTATATTTCAGCCCGGAATTGTCCTAAGTCTGTTCTTCACTCTGCTAAAAATAATTTCATCCACGCTAAATGTTCTCAACTCTCCAACTCAAATTCTTCTCACTTCTTCTGGCACCTTGCCAAAAACCTCTCTAACAACTTTACCTCATCATCTCTCCCTCCTCTTTTCTACTCTGATGGCTCTGTAGCTATTTCTTCTAATGATAAAGCAGATCTCTTTGCCCAGACTTTCTCCTCCAATTCCACCTTAGACAATTCCGTTGCTGTTCCTCCATCACTTTCCCCCTCTGACTTCCTCATGACTGACATTAAAATTTTTTCAGCTGATGTATTTTCTGCCATCACTGGCCTTAATACTAAAAAGGCATATGGGCCAGAAGGAGTCCCTCCTGTTGTCCTCAAAAACTGTGTTTTTGTGCTTACACTCTGCCTAGGTAAACTCTTTCACCTTTGTCTATCTACTTGTACCTTTCCTTACTGCTGGAAGTTTGCTCTCATTCAGCCAGTCCCAAAGAAGGGTGACCATTCGCAACCCTCTAACTACCGTCCAATTGCTTTAAAATCCTGTCTCAAAAGTTTTCGAGTCAATTCTTAACAGAAAAATCTTAAAGCATCTTTCCTGTCACAACCTTCTTTCTGATCGTCAGCATGGGTTCCGTCAGGGACGCTCCACTGGCGATCTTCTCACCTACCTTTCAGACTCTTGGTCATCCTCCTTTCGGGACTTTGGCGAAAGCTTTGTCATTGCACTTGACATCTCAAAGGCTTCTGATCGAGTCTGGCACAAATCTTTAATTCCCAAACTACCCTCTTAAGGTGTCTATCCTTCTATCTGTGTCTTCATCTCTAGCTTCCTCTCTGGTCGTTCTATAGCCACTGTTGTAGACGGCCATCGCTCTCCTCCTAGACCTATCAACGAGTGGTGTTCCTCAGGGTTCTGACTTATCACAAACTCTCTTCCTTTTATTCATTGATGACCTTCTAAGCTGTACATCTAACCCTATCCACTCATATGTTGATGATTCCACCCTTCACCTTTCCATTCGGTTTCCACAACGTCCTTCTCAGCAGTTACTTTAACAACGCTGTGGCACACCTAATGTCTGACTTGGTTCGTATCTCTGATTGGGGTAAAAATAATCTTGTTATTTTTAATGCATCAAAGACTCAGTCCCTACACTTATCAACCCGACAAAATCTTCCTCACGATTGCCCACTAATGTTTATTAATGTCCAGCTCGGTCCTACATCAACCTTGAACATGCTTGGGGTTTCAATCTCTCTGGATTTATCTTGGAAAGAACATATTACATCTCTTATGAAATCTGCTTCAAAGAGATTAGGTGTGCTAAGCCGACTCCAAACTTTCTTTACCCCTGTACAGTTGATGACCTTGTACACGGGTTTTATTCGCCCCTGTATGGAGTACAACTCTCATGTGTGGGGAGGTTTCCCACATGCAGCTCTTCTCAACAGGGTGGAGTCAAACGCTTTTCATCTCATTAACTCTCCTCCTCTTACTGATTCCCTTCAACCTTTGTCTCTTCGCCGCACTGTTGCATCTTTAGCTCTCCTCTGCCGCTACTTTAACGGTCACTGTTCCTCTTAACACTCTGCTTTCATCCCACCACCTTTATGACGGGCACGTAGTACCCATTTAGCAACAAACTCTCATCCCTTTTCTGTCCAACTCTCTAATGCAAGAGTTAACCGTTACTCTCAGTTCTTCATTTATGAAAATGGTCAACTCTGGAACTGTCTTCCTCTGTCTTTATTCCCTACTTCCTATGGTCTCCAGTCTTTCAAACAATGAGTCCAGGCATCTCGAAATGAATGAATCTTTAATTTGGCTCTCTTTAGTATTGTTTTTGCTTTTTCTTCAAAGGAACAGTATATGGGCCAATGGCCTTTGGTTCCTTCTT
>JAGKTI010000290.1:42805-56674 GCA_018397915.1 Birgus latro
TACCCTCCCCTGTGATGCAAAATGAGCGGACGCTTTTTCAACGGGAGCTGGCAACCCTGCTTGATAGGTTTGGCACCACAGGAGCAGGCTCAGTAATGTTTGGGCAGCCACAGGAGGAGGATTGTCTCTGTGTGTGATGCACCACGAGGGCATGTTTTGACTCAAATAACACAGTTATTTGGTTACCTACCACATTCTCATCATGCCTAAAGTAACCACAAGCAAGGACAAACGTGTGGAAGTGATTACTTTATACAAAGCTGGCCACAAACTCCCATTTATTGCAAATCAGATGGTGTTAGACTGAGGACAGTGCAGAGACTGGTGAAGCGGTTCAAGGACAGTGGGGAGGCCATTCCTCCCACTCCACTTCCCAAGCCTGGGAGACCTCGTAAGACAACCTTCAGGACCCGTCAGCTGATCTCAAGGCAAGTTAGCAAGGATCCAAGGCTAACAGCACGGGATTTAAAAGAAAAGAACCCACAGTTGCTGGCAGATGTGTCTGTCAGAAGTGTGCAGCAGCTGTTGCATGACGATCTGGGCTACAGGAGTTTTTGTGCTCGTAAAAAACCACTGCTAACTGCACTTCAGAAGAAAAAGAGAGTAAATTTTTGTAAGAAATATCTTGCCTGGAGTGAGGAGCAATGGAAAACTGTGCTTTGGAGTGATGAGTCAACATTTACTGTCACTGGTACCCCTTCATCACGAGTGTACCACAAACCAGGCAGTGACCCCCTGGATCCTAAGTACACTTCCAAGTTTGTTAAATGCCCAGCCTCACTCATGGCTTGCGGCTGCTTTACATATTATGGTGGGTGGTGAGTTGGTAATTCTACCTGCAAATGAAAAAGTGAACCAGAACAATTATTTGGAGCTATTATGTGATGTTTTAAGTGACTCTTTTGATAAAACCAAGGCAAGAGTATTTATGCAAGATTCTGCCCCTGCACATGTTGCAAAGTCAGTGAAACAGTGGCTAACAGACTGTGAGGTTCCCTTTATTCGAGATTGGCCCAGAAACAGCCCAGATATCAATCCGATTGAGAATTTATGGGCGCACATGAAGCGGCACATCATCTTTGCCTAAACTTGAGGCTGCAGTCAAGCAGCTATGGGGCAGTTTTAGTCCGTCTGTTCTGCAAAACTACGCCATCAGTCTCCCCAGACGCCTTAAGAAGATTATAAAGGTGAAGGGGAATGCCAGTAAATACTAAATTCAATGGTGAGTGTTAATTTATTTGTTTCTCCTTGCTAACCACAAGAATGTTTTCTTTTTTTAAGATGGCGTCAACACTTTCCACGCCTACTGTATACGTAGTGAGGAGGAGAGAGGTGAAAAGATTAGTAAGAGAGAGTAAGAAGAGAATGGATGAGGAATTTGGAAGGAATTTGAGTGCAAAGTGGGGGGAATGTAAGAAAATGTTCTGGAAGGAGCTAAAGAGAGCTAGACAGGGTGCCAACGAAGTCAGTGGGGGTGTGAAAGATAAAAATGGTAGATTACTAGTGGAGAAGAAAGAAAAAGTAAACAGATGGAGAGAACAGTTTAATGAACTGTTGAACATAGAGAATGAAAGTAATGCAAGTATAAATGGCTGGGAATGGCAGGGAGAAGGAGGGTTGTGAAAAGAGAGGAAGAAATCACCAGGATGGAAGTGGTGGAAGCAATGAAGAAAGTTAAAATGGGGAAAGCCCCAGGAATTGATGGAGTGTGTGGTGAAATGCTGAAGCATGGGGGAGAGATAGTAATAGAATGGATGTGGAAGGTGTGCAGATTGGCTTGGGAGGTGGGTAGAGTCCCGGAGGATTGGAAGTCGGGTATAATTATTCCTCTGTACAAAGGAAAAGGGGAAAAAACAGTGTGTGGTAATCATAGGGGCATTTGCCTTTTCAGTGTAATAGGAAAAGTATATGGTAGGATACTTATTGACAGAGTTAGGGAAATTACTGAGGAATTAGTTAGAGAAGAACAGGGACGTTTTAGGAAGGGAAGAGGTTGTGTAGACAAGATATTTATTCTTAGATCCTTAGTGGAAAAGTTTCTAGAGAAGGGCAAGAAGTTGTATGCAGCCTTCATGGATCTAGAGAAAGCATATGACAGGGTGGATAGACAAGGTTTGTGGAAGGTATTAAGAATACAGTAATCCCTCCAATATCCATTGTAATAGAGCCAAAAGCATGTCCGGATATTGTTTTTGTCCGGATATTGGTCCTGGAGCTCCAGCACTGGTTTTTCATAACCCTAACCTAACCTAACCTAAATCAGAAAACTACCTTCCTACCTCCCTAGTGGACATGTATAGCACTTATTTAGGTCCCTTTTCACATAAATGATGCACACATAGCATGAATTTATTGAATTTTAACCAAAAAATGATGAATTAGGGGTGAGTGACTCATAGGAGCTCAGAACTTGCCAGCATAGTATAAGTAAGTATCGGACATGGAAATCATCTTTTCTCACATTTTATGCATTAAATCATTGGATACAAAGCATCACATGCAGTAAATGATGTTAATTACTCGCAGAAAAATGGTTAGGTTAGGTTAGGTTAGGTTAAGTTAGGTTAGGTTAGGTTAGGTTAGGTTATGACCAGACATCAAATTCACTGCTTCAACCTTTTTCATAGCTGGTGCACTTAATAACCATGCATGAAAGAATTAGATTAAAAGCAGGAAATTATGATTAACACAATGTTAGGTTAGATTAGGTTAGGTTTGGACCGGACATGAAATTCACGGCTTCAACCTTTTTTCTAGCTGTTTTACTTAAGAACCATGCATGGATAAATTAAATAGCAAGCAGGAAATTATGATTAACATTTAGGGTAATTTTTTAACACATGTACAGCATGATGAAAACAGGTTAGGCATGAAAATCTTTATGGTAACCATAGGTTAGGTCAGGTTAGGACCAGACCTGAAATTAACGGCTTCAACCTTTTTTCTAGCTGTTTTACTTAAGAACCATGCATGGAAAAATTAAATAGCAAGCAGGAAATTATGATTAACATTTTCGGTATTTTTTTAACACATGTACACCATGATGAAAACAGGTTAGGCATGAAAATCTTTATGGTAACCATAGGTTAGGTTAGGTTAGGACCGGACATGAAATTAACTGCTTCAACCTTTTTTCTAGCTGTTTTACTTCAGAACCATGCATGGAAAAATTAAATAGCAAGCAGGAAATTATGATTAACATTTTCGGTAATTTTTTAACACATGTACAGCATGATGAAAACAGGTTAGGCATGAAGTTAGGGTACTTACGAACAAAAAGCGGCCGTCCTGATGTAATAACCCACTCTATCATCTCAGACTCTGACAGGAAGATGTTGCACCTGACACACCTTTCCAATTGAGAATCACCAGCACTTCTCACCAACACTTTCACCAAGGTTTTTTTTTTATAACTGGAATAACATCACTTCACGGCACTGTACACAACAGTAAATTCCCGTGTGGTCTAGTGACGATCCCTGGAGAATTTAGTCGCTGTCAGAGTCCGAGACAAGCAGACGGAGGCGGAGTAGGGGCATCTTGGTGCGATGTGGTGATACACTATCCACTACAGAGGACTCCGAAGATAGACGCAAACTAACATCCAGTGGTAATTCAGCCATGCCTGATGTGCTGGGCTGTGGATCGGAGCTAGAAGGCCTGTCTTCGTGAGATGATGGTGTGGAGCGAAAGTGGACAACAGCAGGGTTGACTGGCCTGAAAAAACTCTCAATGGTTGATTGACGCAGAGGACGACGGTTAATGATGCGTTGCCTGAAACCTCGCACTTCACTCGCCAATTCCAATGACCCCATCTCTCTGTCGCAGTCAGGGTGTTCTAGGTAGTCAAGGCGAACTCCACATAGTGCCGGATTGTGCTCAGCCTGGGGATCGTTGGGGCAGTTGCAACCTGTGAGGAGTCCGCATCAACGTCGCTGTCCTCGTCAGAATCTTCCTCCTGGGTACTGGGACCAGCAACAGTAGATGCGATCTCGGTATCAGACATGATCTGATACCCAGGATCGCCCTCGTCGTCATCCAACCACTCGCGCACTTCGTCGACATCCACATCATCTCCACCTGTAAGAAGCCTTGCATGAAAGTCATCCACGTCAAAACCCAGAAAATCGTGCACCACGTCACTTCCATGAAGTAGGCGAGACCAACCATTTTCTAAAGTCTTGACTGAGACTTCATTCCATGCATTTACCCAGTTGTAGATGGCAGACTTGAGGGTGTATCAGCAAATGTTTTCGAGTGTTTTTTGTCCTCGCATGTCACGTCCTTCCCTGCGATCATCCTCGTCCTCGTACACAACCATCACCTCGTCCAGAAACTTCCGTCGGTATAGCCTCTTCGTTGCCACAATCACTCCCTGGTCCATTGGTTGGATGAGAGCAGTTGTATTAGGTGGCAAAAACAGACACCTGATGCGACCATTCTCTGCCACCAACTCCTTGTCTGACGGATGCGCAGGTGCATTGTCAAGAATCAGGAGGGCCTTTACCTGGTCTCGTCGGATTTTCTGTGTCTCCGTCTGATAACAAATGACCTTAACAAAGTGTTGGTGAAACCAATTCTTGAAGATCTTGGTTGTGAACCAAGCCTTCAGAGAATGATACCACACGACAGGAAGGGCATTCATTAACCCACGAAGGCACCTAGGCTGCTTTGCACAGCCTACAATAGCGGGCTTGAGCCGGTGCATGCCGTTAGCATTGGCACAGCACAAAGCAGACACACATTGCTTCAAGAGCTTGGGGCCAGGTAAACGCTTCTCTGTCTCCTCAGCGAGAGTGTTTGTGGGTATTGAACGATAAAATAGGCCAGTTTCATCAGCGTTGTAAACTTGACCGAGAGTGAGGCCCTCCCTATCAATCAAGCCATTCACCTTCTGCCAAAACTGTTCTACTCCTTCATCGTTAGCTTCCAGAGCTTCGCCATGGGTCTTACGGTTGGTAAGTCCGTGTCGTAACTTAAACGCGAAGAGCCAACCTTCAGATGCCTTGAAGTCTGGGGCGTCGTGTAGCCATGCGAACTTTTCAGCAGCAGCTTTCAGCTCCGTTCCACGTACCAACACACCAGCAGCTCGTTGCTGTCGATACCAAATCAACGTGGAGCGGTCGATGTCTGCATACTTAGGAGTAAACATCACCTTCCTCTGCACGTTTCTTCTGGTCTTCGATGCGATATCAGCCGTGTACTGCTGTAGTTTGTCTTGGGACTTCTTGATATCAAACAAGGTGGAGCGAGGGAGGTTGAACTCACGTAAGATGCGCCCTGTTGACCAGCCGGCGTCCACCTTGTCCAACATCTGCCTCTTCTTCTCCACAGTCAGAACCACTCTCTTCCTCTTCTCAGGAGGCGGGGCCATCATCACACACATGATGAAGAAGGTGAAGAGAAGTATCAAGCACTGTAGGAGGTAGGGTATCACCACAAAAGCAATCACTTCGGCCGCCATTTTCGGAGTTGTTCACGAGGGAGGAGGGGAGTGGGTAATGGCGACCGATAGTGGCGCCACGAGTGTAAACAGAGGGGATCGGAGCGCGTGGGAAATTCAAACTGACACGGTCCCAAAAAATCGAAAATTAATCGATTTTTTTCTGATTTTTTTGCATTTTGGGGGTTGGGCAGCCCAGAATATCCAAAGAGTGAGTATGTCCGGGTATTGGACGTCCGGATAATTTAGGGATTACTGTATACGGAATGGATGGGAAGTTGTTGAAGGCAGTGAAGAGTATGTATGAGGGTGCTAAGGCTGCAGTGCATGTGGATGGCAAACTGAGTGAATCTTTCCATTTGAAGGTTGGATTGAAACAAGGATATGTCATGTCTCCATGGTTGTTCAATCTGTATATGGATGAGGTTATAAAAGAGATACAAGGTCGGGCAGTGGATGTTGGAGCAGCCCTAGTGAGAGAGGGGAGTGTTTGGAAACTCCCTGTACTGTTGTTTGCAGATGATACTGTGTTGTTGAGCAAAGACGAAGGGGAGCTGCAAGACTTGGTAGATGAGTTTGGGAGAGTGTGTAAGAAACGGAATCTAAAGGTCAATGTAGGGAAGAGTAAAGTGATGGTCTCTGAGAGTAGTGAAGCCAGCGAATGTACAGTGAGATTGGATGGGAAGGATATGGAGAATGTGAGTGAATTTAAGTACTTGGGCAGTGTGATGAGTAAGGATGGAAGTCTGGAGGATGAAGTGCTCGAAAGGGTGCAGCAGGGAAGGAAGGTTGCTGGTTCCTTGAAGGCAGTGATAAGAAACAGGGAGGTGAGCATCGAAGTGAAAAAGTTGTTACATGACAGTATTGTGATACCAACTCTGACATATGGAAGTGAAGCTTGGACCCTGTTGGAAGGACAGAAGTCAAGAGTGAGAGCAGTGGAAATGAGTTATTTGAGAGAAGCATAGGAGTCACATGGAGAAACAGACTAACAAATGAGGAAGTGAAGGAGCATTGTGGTGTGGTTGAGGACGTGATGGGAAGCGTTAGGAGAAACACGTTAAGGTGGTTTGGGCATGTGGAGAGGATGGAGAGTGAAAGACTGACGAGGAAAGTGTATGTGAGTGAGGTGGAGGGGGTGAGAGGGAGGGGGAGGCCGAGGATGAGATGGAGGGATGGAGAGGAGAGGTATATGAGAGAGGGGGGTGTGAGCTGGGAGCGTGGTAGTGAAATGGCAGGGGACAGAGTGACATGGAGGCGATTTGTTTGTGGCCACCCCGTTCGGGATTAAGGCGTCTGGCAATAGATAGATAGATAGATACATTGCCAGATGCGCGCGAACATTTCCAAGACAGTGATGTGTGTTTCATTCAATTCTGTAAGACTCGAAATTTCGGCCAAGTTGTCGCTTGGCACCAGGTACCTAAGAAACCATTGGTCGCTCTCCACGGGTTAATCATCTCTGCATACAACTCATCAACCCCAGCTGCTTTCCCATTTTTCTGCCGCTTCACAGCGTTCTTCACCTCTGAGAATGTCATGTTTCTTGGCACTGCATTCCTTCTCTGTACACCCCCAAAAACAATCATTTACAGCTGTTCTGCTGTCTCTATTCCCATTCATCAGGCTTTCAAAATATTCTTTCCATCTGGTCCTTGCTTCATCCCCATGGGTTAATAATCAACCATTTACATCCTTCACAATTTCACATATCTTTCTGCTGTCACTTCTACATTTCCACACACCTTTCCAGAATAACTTCCTATTTTCAGAGTAATTTGCATTAATTTTTCTTCCGAGATCATCATTTACCTCCTTCTTTTTCCTCTTCACTAGTCTCTTTATGTGCTTCTTGCTCTCAATATACTCAGTTCATATTGCAATTGAACCCCTATCCTGTAACCACTCTAGCCACTTCTTTTCCTCCACTGCTCTCTTAACCTCTTCATCCAACCATACCATACCTTTCTTCTTTGCTGTTACTCTTGCCACACCACACACTGCTTTGGCACTGCTAACTAAGCAATCCCTATTTGCATTCCACTGGCTGTCCAGATCCATTTCATTCCAATTCGCTGATGCTAACTCCTCTCCTACTTTGGTCCTGTATTCATCGCCATTTCTTTAATCCTCGGCTTTTCGAGTTTCAGTCTTTCTCCCTGACTGCTCCTCTTTCTCCTGATCCACCTCATTAAACCTTTGAGTCTGGGGACATATCTCATTCTCTATCTTCTCCATATGGCCAAACCATTTCAGAGTACAGTATTTCTCTAAACACTTTCAACTACATCCACATCAATACCATGATGCTCCCTTGTTTCCTCACTGATAAGCCGATTTAATATAACAGGCCTTTCATAAGTTGGGAAAAAAATAAAAAATCTGGCACAACAATGACAAAACTAACAAGATCATCACCTACATTCAAAGTGCTAAGTGAGATATATTCGCTCCATACCTGGTCCTTCCTTTGTAGATAAATACGTCCCTCATTTTCCAGTGCTGATATGACGGGAGATTTGTGTCCAGCACTTGACTCACCATTCTCCTTCCCAGGCCCTCCATCTTGCTTTTTATGGTCATGCTGCAATAAGCATAAAAAATTACTGAGCAATAAACAGGAATGTACATGGTTGAAAATTGTACAAATCTGACCCTATTAATGAAGCTTTATGGCTTATGGTTTGCTTTATTTTGTTTTGTTTATACAGGCTCCAACATGCTTGCAAGCACTAGCCTTGGCTATCCAATGGTGGCTCTCCCTGCAGCTTGAACTCTAGCAGCCTCTCTATTCAGTTCTTTATCCCTGAGTTTACAATACATGACCTGGTCACAAGTTTTCTTCAGTGAGCTTTTCGGAATTCTATCCTCACTGTCCACACCACTCACCTTCTGCACTCAATCCTCCTCCTCCATCCTCTCCAAATGCCCAAGCCATCTCAATCTACCCCTTCTCATCACATCACTAATATATTCAAGTCCCAGTCTCTCTACTAACTCTTCATTCACAAACCTAACCCCCAGGCCTGTCATTCAAGATGCACTACTCATTCATTGGATCATTCTCATCTCTGTACATCTGAGCCTACAAAAATCCTCTTCCTTTGCCTGTAGCAGGTCTGAGTAGTATTAAGTGTTAAAGGTCCAATTGGAGTCCCCACAAACTGGAAAAAGATGCCACCAATCACCAAATAACAATGTAAAATGCAAAAGTGGGGTCAACTTGAATTACCCTCTGTTATACAATTTTTGTGTCACTTTACTGAAAAAAGGATATTTACCGATTTATTTACATACAGTAAGTCCTCATTTTTCGCTGTTTTGATGTTCCACCAAAATGTTGTGAAATGTGAAACGACAAAGTGTGAAGTTAAGAACCAATGGGAAAAATAGATGGGCGTTTCAGTGGGACAGCTACCTTACCCTATCAAAGTCCTATAACACCAAACAGGCCCGACCCAAAATTAAATATGGAGGGTTTACTAGTTGCTTATACAGCATAACACAATAAACATGTATCTGAAATGACATTAGAACTGTTATAAAGAGCTGCAGCACCAAAAATCCTTACCAGAAATAAAGTAAACACTGGCATGAGTGGCAGATGAAGGTGTGTTGAGGGTGGATGGGCTAGTTACTGGGTGACATGGGCCTCTCTGGGGAAGCCATATCACCTAAGCCAAAGCCCTCGAAGTCAAATTCAGGCTCCAGCAACTCCACTCCCTCTCTGTCCACTTCTCCTTCTTCATCCTCCTCTCCTGTCACGTCTAAGTCTTGTATAATAGCAGCCACATTCTCTGTCACATTAAAAAATGTGTGATCCTGGCTTATCTCTGCTACAGTAGGTTTCTGTTGTAGACTGCCATCACTTGAGACTTCAGATCATTCAAGGTGGATAGGATCTGGGTAGCCTCAGGCATACTCCCGGTGTATATCTCGAATGTTGTTGCCATGTTGGTTATGGTGGACAGGCTCTGGGACAATTTCTGGGTAGTCATCTTCTCCTGTGCAGTGTGATCTGGCCTTTCATTCTCTTCACCAGAGTTCATCTCTTCCTCTGTTATGTCAACCACCTTTGAGTCTAAGTCGTAGTGTGTCAAGTGGTGTCGTACAGCCGTTTCATCCACCTCTGATGTGTGTAGGCCTGTGCGTCTGATCGCACAAAAAAAACAAACTCCATTAGGTGAATATTGATACAGTAAAAAACAGTGGCACAAATAAAGATTAAGGGAAAAAAAACACCGACATATTTACTTTATTGTTATTTTATGTGCACTCACCTGCTTGCTGAGAGGTTCCTTGTTCTTCCTTAGGGGTATAATGCAACATAACAGTAACCAATGTTACCGATTTTCATTACTATCTATCTATCTATCTACTGCCAAACACCATAAGCCCATAAGGGGTGGCCATTTGACTTTGAGTTATTTGTTTTACAGGGAGGGGCACTAACCCTCCACCAACCCACTTGCTGACACGTAGGGAGCACGTATGGTTTGGTTATATGGTTACCACCCAGCATTGTAAATGGTTTCCTGGCTTACAGAAAACCATTTTGCTTGTCACTCAATGTAAAGCCACCTGTAAAGGAAAGAAAAGCAATAAGAAGTGACAGGAAAGATGGGAGAAGTAGGAAGAGAGGAGGGAAAAAGAATGATAAAGGCTAAGGAAGAAGTAGGCAGCACTACATCAAGTGAGTGGATGATGGTCGCCACCACCTACCACTAAAATTACAGTACTGTATATTCTTCCCCTGAATTGTTCTAACTAACAACTGGATGGTTAACTCTAAAAACTAACTCCATTAGGTGGATATTGATACACTAAAAAACCATGGCACAAATAAAGATTAAGGGGAAAAAAACACTGACACATTTACTTTACTGTTATTTTACATGCACTCACCTGCTTTTTGAGAGTTGCCTTGTTTTTTCTGAGTATCCTTATGGTGCTGTCAGGAGCTCCAGTCAGGCGATGTATCTCAGAGGTTGTCAACCCCTCCTCAATGAGCTGAAAAATCCTCTGCTTCTCGGCTGCAAAAAAAACACAATGGTGAAGGGATCTGTAGTACCGCCGCTGTATCGATAGAGGGCAGGGTGGTCGCAAGATGGCCACAAACAAATGAGCATCGGTATGCGTCGTCTGCTGAGTGTCGGTTGCAGCTGGAAGCGGCGACGAAAATTGGGAAAAAGTGATGAAGTTTGCAACACGGAAACTTTTTTCTATCGCGAAAAATGATGCGTCGAAGTAAAATGCATCGAAATACGAGGACTTACTGTATAATACTGGAGAAAAAATGACTTCTTTATCAAAATATAAAAGAAATGGAAGGTTGTTATTTGTGTCTATCTCAGTTTAGGGGCAGTTTAAATGTGAGCATTACTATGTTGCCTGAGTATTGATCACTGTCATTTTTTTAGGTGTTGGGTGTATATCTGTTTGGAAAAATGGTAAATGGGTATAATGAAACTGTATCTTAGATAACAAATGAAGGAAATATGGTACTTAATCAAAGACTGTATGAACCCACTGAGCTCATATGGAGGCGCTTTCTCATGGGTGGCATCGCGTAATTTGTGTGCCCACCACCAGGGGACCAGGGCGTCGCTGATGATATGTATACACCACACCTGACACCCGCGTCTTTTGAAATCAGCCGATCTATCTATCTATCTATTGCCAGACGCCTTAATCCCGAACGGGGTGGCCACAAATAAATTGCCTCCATGTCGCTCTGTCCCCCGCCATTTCACTACCCCGCTCCCAACTCACACCCCCCTCTCTCATATACCTCTCCACTCCATCCCTCCATCTCATCCTCGGCCTCCCCCTCCCTCTCGCCCCCTCCACCTCACTCACATACACTCTCCTCATCAGTCTTTCACTCTCCATCCTCTCCACATGCCCAAACCACCTTAACATGTTTCTCCTAACGCTTCCTATCACGTCCACAACCACACAACAATGCTCCTTCACTTCCTCATTTGTTAGTCTGTCTCTCCATGTGACTCCACATGCTCCTCTCAAATAACTCATTTCCACTGCTCTCACTCTTGACTTCTGTCCTTCCAACAGGGTCCAAGCTTCACTTCCATATGTTAGAGTTGGTATCACAATGCTGTCATGTAACAACTTTTTCACTTCCATGCTCACCTCCCTGTTTCTTATCACTGCTTTCAACGAACCAGCAACCTTCCTTCCCTGCTGCACCCTTTCGAGCACTTCACCCTACAGACTTTCATCCTTACTCATCACACTACCCAAGTACTTAAATGCACTCACATTCTCCATATCCATCCCATCCAGTCTCACTGTACATTCACTGGCTTCACTTCTCTCGAAGACCATCACTCTACTCTTCCCTACATTCACCTTTAGATTCCATTTCTTACACACTCTCCTAAACTCATCTACCAAGTCTTGCAGCTCCCCTTCGTCTTTGCTCAACAACACGGTATCATCTGCAAACAACAGTACAGGGAGTTTCCAAACACTCCCCTCTCTCACTAGCGCCACTCCAACATCCACTGCCTGACCTTGTATCTCTTCTATAACCCCATCCTTGCTCAACAACACCGTATCATCTGCAAACAACAGTACAAGGAGTTTCCAAACACTCCCCTCTCTCACTAGCGCCGCTCCAACATCCACTGCCTGACCTTGTATCTCTTCTATAACCCCATCCATGTACAGACTCAACAACCATGGAGACATGACACATCCTTGTTTCAAGCCAACCTTCAAATGGAAAGATTCACTCAGTTTGCCATCCACACGCACTGCACCCTCATATACATAGTGCCATGGTTCACTGCGAAGCTAAAATTTATGTGGAAAAATAGACTGTAGCAGAACTGAGACATTTTCTCAAAGCAAGAGCAATATCATGCCTTTAACCCCTAAAAGCCTAATTGCATCAATTGATGTAATTTGAGTTTTATGTCAAAATGCCTAATTGCATCAATTGAGCAGGGCCTGTAAAAAACTATGGAGTGCTTCCTCTGCCCCGATTGTGGCGTACATGGCTTCAGGTCAATAAGAACTCACCCCTGAGGTGGCGTGAGGGGGGATCAGACCAACCCAGGCAGTGGGGGGGCACCCCCCTCTGGGTCGCCTCCATGCCACCCTCTACTCGACTCCTTCATTCCTTCCTTGTCCCCCATCACTCTCCCACCCCTCCACACTCCTGCATCTCTCCTCCCACCACCTCCTATGTCCCTTCCCACCCACTCTCACCCCTCCTCCTACCCTGCTAGCCCTGTGTCCCACCCAAACCCCACCCCATCCCTCCCTCCTTGTCCCTCACTACACTTCCAACCCCCTACAGGCCCCCGAGAGGTATCAGGTTGTTGCTGAAATCGTAATAATAAGTGTGATAAAGTGTTAAGGAACTGTGATAATTTGAATGATAAGTGTGATAAATGTGTAATGATCTATCTATCTATTGCCAGACGCAATAATCCCGTAAGGGGTGGCCACTTGTTGACATGTAGGGAGCATGTGTAATGATAAGTGTGATAAATAAGGGTAGTGATAAGTTAGGACAGTAAAAGGAGAAATCAGAAACAAATTATTGCTTTTTTTTTTTTTTTTTTACCCTTTCATATGCATGCATCTATAGCATTAATCAACTTTATTTTGATGTCCTTGATGGTTATAAACATTTATATGTGTCTGTGTTAGTTTTTAAATGACTCTGAGGCCTTGTAGGGCTACTCCCCACTCCTGTTTTATCTCCCTACACCTACATACACACACATACACACCTGTTTTCATGGTTGATATGACAAATCCCATTGAAATGAAGAGCTTTTTTTTTTTTTTTTTTGAAGGCTCCAACATGCTTGCATGTGTCGGCCTTGGCCACCTAAAGGCGGCTCTCCACGCTGCTCGATCTCTGACAGCCTCTCTATTCAGTCCCTTAACCCTTAAGTCACATTTAATGACCTCGTCCCATGTCTTTCTCGGTCTACCCCTCCCAACCCCTCCCCCAATATTAACACTTCTCACCCTCTGTACCCAATTATCATCCCCCATCCTCTCCACATGTCCAAACCACCTCAGCCTACCTCTCCTCATCACAACACCAATACACTCCAGTCCCATCCTACCTCTCAACTCTTCTATCGTAAACCCAGCCCCCCCAGGCCTTGCATGCAGGGACGCACTGCACATCCACCTAATCATTGTCATTTCTCTACGTTTAAACCTGCGAATATCCTCTTCCTTTACTGCCCAGGTCTCACTACCAAACAGCATCACACTCCTAACACATGCTGCATACAAAGACCCCTTAGCACGTAAGGAGAGTCCTCTCAATGTCAGGAGAGGCAACAGCTCCCTGAACTTCTTCCAACCACTTCTCACTCTAGCAACCGAGCTAACTCCAGCCCCACCTCCGGCACATAACATGTCTCCCAAATAAC
>JAGKTI010000290.1:71048-105029 GCA_018397915.1 Birgus latro
GTGTTTGGGCCTTGGCCTTTGATTGACGCTGCTACTGTGAGTGAGGCAATAGGCAGGATGCGGGTGGGGAAGGCGGCAGGTGTGTCTGGGTTGACTGCTGAAATGTTGAAGGCCTCAGGAGATATTGGGGTGAGGTTAGTCACTGACCTGATAAATATGATTATATATGAGTGTGTGGTCCCAGATGATTGGCTGAAGAGTGTAATTGTAAATGTGTACAAAGGGAAGGGTGATGCCCTGGAAAGGGGAAATTACAGAGGTATAAAGCTCTTAGATCAGATAATGAAAGTAATGGAGAGAGTTCTAGAAGGTATGATTAGAGAAAGAGTGAATATCAATGAGATGCAGTTTGGGTTTATGCCAGGCAGGGGGACCACTGATGCCATATTCATTGTTCGACAGCTTCAGGAAAAATATATTGGAAAGAAAAGGGAATTGTATTTTGTTTTTGTTGATTTGGAAAAGGCCTTTGACAGAGTCCCTAGAGAGGTGGTGAAGTGGGCAATGAGAAAGCTGGGGTTGGAAGAGTGGCTGGTTAGGGTGGTTATGGCCATGTACGTGGGTGCTAGCACCCAGGTAAGAGTGAATGGAGCTTTGAGTGATGAGTTTCCCGTGAATGTTGGTGTGCATCAGGGGTCAGCTTTGAGTCCCTTGTTGTTTATCATGGTGCTCGAAGCCCTCTCACGTGACTTCAGAGATGGACTCCCATGGGAGATGTTGTATGCTGATGATTTGGTGTTGATTGCTGAGAATGAAGGGGAGGCTGAGGAAAGATTAAAGAAGTGGAGAGATGGTATGGGGTACAAGGGCTTAAGGGTAAATGCAGATAAAACAAAAGTGATGATATCTAGGGTTGGTGGCAGTACAATCAGAGGAGAGGGAGAGTGGCCATGTGCAGTTTGCCACATGGGTGTGGGAAGTAATTCCATCTTGTGCAGTGTTTGTGATAGATGGGTGCACAAGAGATGTAGTGGTATTAGAGGTAGACTACGAGATAATGCTGATTTCATGTGTGCGGTGTGTCGGGGAGAGCAGGTGGAGATTGTTACGTGAGAGGGTTGAATTTGCAGGTGAGTCTCTTGAGTGTGTGGAGGAGTTTTGTTATCTGGGAGACATGTTATGTGCCGGAGGTGGGGCTGGAGTTAGCTCGGTTGCTAGAGTGAGAAGTGGTTGGAAGGAGTTCAGGGAGCTGTTGCCTCTCCTGACATTGAGAGGACTCTCCTTACATGCTAAGAGGTCTTTGTATGCAGCATGTGTTAGGAGTGTGATGCTGTATGGCAGTGAGACCTGGGCAGTAAAGGAAGAAGATATTCGCAGGTTCAAACGTACAGAAATGACAATGTTTAGGTGGATGTGCAGTGCGTCCCTGCGTGCAAGGCCTGGGGGGGCTGGGTTTACGATAGAAGAGTTGAGAGGTAGGATGGGACTGGAGTGTATTGGTGTTGTGATGAGGAGAGGTAGGCTGAGGTGGTTTGGACATGTGGAGAGGATGGGGGATGATAATTGGGTGCAGAGGGTGAGAAGTGTTAATATTGGGGAAGGGGTTGGGAGGGGTAGACCGAGAAAGACATGGGACGAGGACATTAAATGTGACTTAAGGGTTAAGGGACTGAATAGGGAGGCTGCCAGAGATCGAGCAGCGTGGAGAGCCGCCATTAGGTGACCAAGGCCGACACATGCAAGCATGTTGGAGCCTTCAAAAATGAAAACGAAAACGAGAAAATGATGGTTTAGAGGTGAGTATGGCAAAGATGTTCACCAGCTGACTAGATAGTGAATGTAAGAGACATGGTAATCACTATGAAAATCACCTTTTTCACAGCCTATGCACTCAAATATGGGACACAAAGCATGAAGTAAATAAAATGTAACCAGAAAAATTATGATTTAGATGTGAGTAGGGCAAATATGTTCACCAGCTGACAGCTTAGTGAATGTATGTAAGACACATGATAATCACTATGAAAATAACCTTTTTCACAGCCTATGCACTCAAATATGGAACACAAAGCATGAAGTAAATAAAATGTAACCAGAGAATGAGGATTTAGAAGTGATTATGGAAAATATTTGGCAGTTGACAGTGTACTTACAATGTCCGTGGTGGCTATTATGAATATTACCCCACCTCTAAGGCTTTCACAGTTCCGATAAATGCTCTTGAAGCATGTACAGTAATCTAGTGTTTAACTGCATTTAATCCTTAGCACTGTGAATTATATCTGTTTAAACAAAAACAAATAATACTGCGAACCATCTTGACAACGTTTACTCACCACGGCAGTTCAGAGATAACTGGCGGGAGGGGGAGAGGGTGGGAAGGGAGCGTAAACACGGCTGTTCAGTGCCGTGCGTCAAATTCAAACTACAGTAATCTTCCCACTATCCGTTGTAATAGAGCCAAAGGCATGACCGGAAGGTGGTCTTGTCCGGATAGTGGCCCTGAAGCTCCAGCACCAGTCATTCCTGACCCTAACTTAACCTAACCTAACCTAAATCAGCGAACCACCTACCTACCTCCCTACCGGACATGCACAGCGCTTATTTAAGACCCCATTCACATAAATAATGGACACAAAGCATGAATTAATTGAATTTTAACCAAAAAATGATGATTTTGAGGAGAGTAAGGCAGAGGTGCTCACTAGCTGACAGCATAGTGTAAGTATCGGACATGGCAGTCACTAAGAAAATCACCCTTTCTCACACCTTATGCACTAAAATATGGGATACAAAGCATGAAATAAATAAACTGTTGCCAGAAAATTATGATTTATAGGTGCGTAGGGCAAAAATGTTCACTAGTTGACTAGACAGTGAATGTATGTAAGAGACATGGTAATCACTGAGAAAATCACCTCTTTCACAGCCTGTGCACTCAAATATGGGACACAATGCATGAAGTAAATAAAATGTAACCAGAAAAATTATGATTAATAGGTGAGTAGGGCAAAAATGTTCACCAGTTGACTAGATAGTAAACGTATATAAGAGACATAGTAATCAATGAGAAAATCACCTCTTTCACAGCCTGTGCACTCAAATATGGGACACAAAGCATGAAGTAAATAAAATGTAACCAGAGAATGAGGATTTAGAAGTAATTATGGAAAATATTTGCAGCTGACACTGTACTTACATGTCAGTGGTGGCTGTTTACCCCACCTCTAAAACTCTGACAGTTGTGAAAATGCTCTTGAAGCATGTACAGTAATCCAGTGTTGAACTGCACTTAATCCTTAGCACTGTGAATTATGATTATTTAAACTAAAACTCACGGCAGTTCAGAGACAACTGTCGGAGTGGCGGGAGGGGGAGACAGGGGGAATGTGAATGTAAACAAGGCTGTTCGGCGCCGCCCACCAAATTCAAACTTACGGGTAAAAAAAAAATCAGATTTTTTTCTTTTTTTTTTTGCAATTTTTGGGCAGTTTTAGGTTTCGAACATCAGCCTACGATGTCCAAACAGTGGTGTAATCAGATAGTGGTCATCCGGAAAGTAGAGAAATTACTGTAATGGGTAAATCAGATTTTTTCGTTTGTTTGCAATTTTTTGGCATTTTTGGGGTTCCGAACGTCAACCTACGATGTCTGGACAGTGAGGTAACCGGATATTGGTCGTCCGGATAGTAGAGAGATTACTGTACAGAGACAGCCCGATTATCTGGGCTATATGGTGTGAAGGGGTGACTGAATAGTCCGAAATCACGATTAATCCGGCAGAAACAAAGAACAAGTACAGTAAACCCTTGATAAGCCGAACTTCTAGAAGCCGGAATCTTCAGTTAGCCGAACTCAGGCCGAGACCATGTATGAAGTAGGCCAAAATGCAAAAGTAGGGGGAGAAATGGCGCCAAGCGGACTCGTGGCTTTTGGAGACGGTAGTTGCGCCATTCTTACTGTCATTTAGTGCTGAACATTGCTCTCCTTTTGCCTTCTGCCTTGCCATGGAAGGTTCATAGCTTAAAAGAAGTGATACTAGCTCCTCTAGTCGTAAAGGAATGAAGCTAAAAAAAAAAATGTGCGCGTGTGACTGTAGTGATCATGATTAAAGTTCAGTATGATTATTACTGAAAGTGTTACATTGCAGTCTATTACAGTGATTACATTTAAGTTTAGTTCTTAATATAGAGTGAAATAAATACTGGGTACTGTTTAGAATTTACGTTAAAGTATGAACTAACCCACCTCCACCAACTCCGTCTCCAAAACAAAACAAACTGCCGAACTTCGAAGAATCTACTGCTTCTAACGAAAGGTGTTACATTGCAGTCTATTACAGTGATTGCATTTAAGTTTAGTTCTTAATATAGAGTGAAATAAATACTGGGTACTGTTTAGAATTTACGTTACAGTATGAACTAAACCACCTCCACCACCTCTGTCTCCAAAACAAAACAAACTGCCAAAGAATCTACTGCTCCTAACAAAAGGTGTTACACTGCAGTCTATTATAGTGATTACATTTAAGTTTAGTTCTTAATATAGAGTGAAATAAATACTGGGTACTTTTTAGAATTTACGTTGAAGTGTGAGTTAAACCACCTCCGCCACCTCCGTCTCCAAAACAAAACAAACTGCCGACGATCTTCTGCCTCTGACGAAAGGCAAATTATGTGCACTGTATTCTTTCTTTTTTTCTTTCTTTATTAATTTATACACTGTATATGCTCCTTTACTTTAGTGTTAAGAAGACAAGTAATAAGTATTGTTATTGCAATTTGGGGGGGTGAAAATCCATTTCCAACACACGTTACCGACAGTCGGTACTGCCTCTGTGAATTATTTTCTACCAATTAACCACTTCAGTACTGTGACGTCTATTTCTACTTTATTTACGCTTCCTCCAGCCGATTTTATGACACTCAGGACTGGACTCACATACTGAAGGGGCTAACGAAGGCTGTACCAACCCCGTGCACTTCCACAGATCCAACCTACACTGACTAAAATTGTCTGGTGGCAGAAAGAACAAAATGAAAATACACCCAGCACTGAAGGGGTTAAATGTATATTAAATGCACTATATTGTTTTTTGTCATAACTAATTTATTTATATATGCTTCATTAATTTAGTGTTGAAAGGACAAGTAATAGGTACTGTCTTAGCAATTTTGGGGGTGATAATTCGGTAATTTAGCAATTTTGGGGGGTGAAAATTCGGTAAGCCGGAAAATTCGGTAATTCGAACCAGGGTAGAGCCCCATATAGTTCGGCTTATCAAGGGTTTACTGTACAGTAGTTAGACTGATTTATTTACTGGTAAATGTACACTTAACGTAGCAAAAAGACCTTACCAAATCTTTGCATATGCATCCTGTTTGTTTCTGTATTTTTCTAGTTTCAGTTTGGTAAATTTCTTTATCTTGCTGAAAAATTTCCTCCCTGTTATTATCGTCATGTTCCTGAAGCTGTACCTACGATTGTTTCCAGCACAATGGAAGAAACAACATATTCAAGTGTGGATTTCGTTTCCCAACTTCCAAATTGGAGATTAAGTTTGGTTAAATTATTAGGTGCAGTTAAGCTAGGTTCGGCCACGTTTGGTTAAACAATTAGATCAGAACAGTACTTCCGCCATTACGTTAACTAACAAGAGTTGTCACACCAGCAGAACAGCTAAAAACAACGGGGAAACAGATTTGACAAGAAATGTTTATTTGCCAACCCAAAAATAATCAGAAAAACATAACAGAATATCAGGATGAACTGATTTGGTAAGGTGCTTTTACTGCTTACAGTAAAGCATATGTTTAGCCCCCTCAATGGCAGTGAGTTCAGAAATTTGCGTGCTCACGTGGCAGGCCTTGGAACCATTTTTTTCTAAGTTCTAAAATCAGTTTCTTTTTCTTACAGATGTGGAAAGACTTGTCTGATGCACTTTTCTTTTTTTTTTGTCCCTAATCCCATCTTCTAATTTGCTATGAATCGTGAAAGAATAAAATTAGGGAGCATGTTATATTAGCATTTAAACATATCAACGAAAACATCTGGGATGAAGTGATCGCCTGGCTGTTTGGGATGGTACAGCAGGTTTGTGTAACCATACCAGTGACCTTCGTTCCCTTCCCATAATTGTTCGCAGATTTAATAGCTCCCTAACTCAACGTCACTGACACTGGTACAGTAATGCACTGTTCAAGGATAGCAGCTATGAAGGGGTTAATGAAAATACATAATTATTTCTATCAATACTGTCTCACACATACACATAACAACGAACAAAGAATGAGCAGTAAATGTACACTCAGCTGTAAAGAGCAGAAATAACTGTATGCTCTGTCAGTCCGAAATGTGTTGGGAACCGCGACATTGAACAAAGAATGTGAGATGCAAACTTACGAGAAGACGTGAGACGAGTTTTTTTTTTTTCTGATTAGTAAACATTTTTGCTCCACTTCATCCCCTAAAATTGTGAAACCAATAAATTTTTGTGTAAACATACAGCCTAATGACCTTGCCAAATCAATTTATATTCCTCTAGTTTGTTTTCTGTATTTTTATGCCTATTTTGAGGGTGGTAAATTACCTTTCTTTCGCAGAAAGATTTCCTCTCTGAATATCATAACGTTCCTTAAAGCTTACCTACTATTGTTTTCAGCATAATGGAAGAAACGTACTCAAAATTTAGGGGCATGTTACATTAGCATTTAAACATCGGCGATGACATCTGAGATGATGACCACCTGGCTGCTTGGGACAGTAGAGTAGGGTCATGTAAACATACCAGTGACCTTCGATCCCTTCCCATAATTGCTTGCAGTTTTTTATAGCACTTTAACTCACCGTCACCGACACCGGTACAGTAAAGCTTCGTTCAAGGCTGACAGGTATGAAGGGGTTAATGGAATACATTACTGTTTGCATCAATACTCTCTCTTTCACACAAACACTTAAGAACGAACAAAAGAATGAACATAATGCACACTTAACTAAAAGAGACAGAAATAACTGTATGCTCTGTCAGTCTGAAATAGGAAGCGCGATATCTAACAAAGAATGTGAAACTGAATGCTAACTTAAGAGAACACGTGAGATGGTAGAGTAATTTTTTTCTGATCTGCAAACATTTCTGTTCCATTTTGTCCCCTAAAATTGTGAAACCCATAAATTTTCATCTAAACATACAGCCTAAAGACTTGACCAGTTCAATTCATATTCCTCTAGTTTGTTTTCTGTATTTTTCTACTTTGAATTTGGTAATAATTACCTTCTCTTGCTGAAAGATTTCCCTCCTTTATCATAATCATCACGTTCTTTAGACCGTACACCTACGACTGTTTCTGGCATAATGGAAGAAAACTTATTCAACATAATAAGAAGTGGATTTCAATTAGAAGTGGACTTCATTTCCTAATTCTCCAACTGGAACCCAGGTTAGGAAAGGTTACATTATTAGGTAGTTAAGCAACATTAGGATAGGTTAGGTTATCAGTCGCCTAACCAAACTCCACCCTGCCACCCATGTGATCGAGTTGTGAGCAGGAGGTGTGGGTGGGGGGACAGACTCATGCTGGTTTACCCGTGCCTCGCTCGCTAGCAACCGGATGCTTCGTGTTTAAACCGAAGCTATCGTACAAATAATTCTATGTATTACTGTACCACTGAACCATTCAGTCACGGCCCGAATATACTGTACCGAAGGCTGGATAATCCGAGCCTGGATAATCGAGCTTTCACTGTATTATATATCAGCATACAGGGTTGCCACATTGTATAATGAAGTAATGTATGAATAGTTAATAAAGTATCAACCTATATTATGGTATAATAATTAAGACCGACTATTTATTTAGTAAATAGTATATACACAGTGGGAGCAATATATGCTGCCCAAGTCTCACTACCACACAGAATTAAACTCCTAACTGTGGCATACAAGGACTCACTAGTACAGAGGGAGAGCCTGCTTAATGCCAGGAGGCAACAACTCCCTGAACTTCTTCCAACAACTCATCCTTGCTACTGAGCTAGCTTCAGTCCCATGTCCAGTACATATCACATGCCCTAGATGGCAGACTCCTGTAAAATTTATCTTTCTCCATTTTTCTTCTGTATGCTCTCCTTTACATATCATCTACTCAATCAATATTATTTTGGAGCTTATGTCTAATATGGCTGAACAGCAAAAATAATATTGACAGCCATACCATATATAGTTATTTATTATTATAAATCCCAAATCATCATCATCATCATCATCATCACCATCCATTACAAGTCCACTATTGAACGAAGGCATCCCCAACCTTCTCCACAAATTCCCTGACTGAAGCAATCTTTGACACATCTCCCCTGCAAATTTCTCCATCTCAGCTTACCACCTCCTGTCTGGCCTTTTTCCGCTACACCTACGATCTTTGGGTGTCTAGTCAGTCAGCCTCTTGCTCCATCAGTTATCCCTTATTCCTGCTACATGGCCTGCCCACCTCCATTTCTGTTCTTTTATAGCTTCTATAATGTCTTTGACTTTAGTCTGCTCTCTCATCCAAGCTGATATTTCCTGTCTCTTAAAAATATTCCCAACACTGACCTTTCCACTGCTCTCTGAGAACGGATTGGTTTATTTTCCATCAATTTTATTAGTTTCCAGGTCTCACAACCATATGTCATGGCTGGAATTATATATTCATTATATACTTTTTGTTTCATACATAGTGGTAAGCTACTTTTCATAATGTCTCTATGTTTACCAAAAGCTTTCCATCCAATTGCAATGCGTCTTTTTATTTCGCTATCATGGTCCTTCTTGAAGTTTAGTGCTTGCCCCAAGTAATGGCGTGCATTCAAAGCTAGTACTCCACTAGATGGCTCTTCAATTTGGACAAACACATTCCCCGCACTGTTTAAACAGCATATTTTTCTTAGTTAAGTATCTACACTGTTGTGTGAAACTGTCAGTCATAGTAATGTCATATACCGTAATATAAATAATACAAATAGAACATGTATATATAACGTAGAGTGAATTGTTTATATTTATCATAAACAGAAATTAAAATATCATTGATGGCATGTGATGGCAACCCGCCCTTTCAGTGGCCCTATATTATTTAATTTCTGCTACATTTAGTTCAAGTTTGGTTCTTAATACATAGTTTGTTCAGACTGTAAATTACGCCTAGTGGATATTTTGACTCATTAAGTCTCTATGTGGGCAGAAATTTAATGTTGAGTAAATACTGGGACTCAACATTTTGCTCACTCCCTTCACGCATGCGCACTGCAAGACAGTCCCGTGTTCAATATTTTTTCACAAGAGATTTGTTTTCAAAACAAACGCACGAGGACTCATGCTTAAAATAATACAATTTAGACTACTTGTGGTCTGGTTAGGTCAGATGAAGTAAGGCACTGTAACTGCTTTGGAGGGGCAACACGGGACTGCCTTGTGGTGCGAATGCGTGAAGGGAGTGAGCAAAATGTTAAGTCCCAGTATTTACTCAACATTAAATTTCTGCCCACACAGAGACTGAATAAGTCAAAATACCCACTAGACATAATTTACAGTCTGAACAAACTATGTATTAAGAACCAAACTTGCACTAAATATAGCAGAAATTAAACAATATAGGACCACTGAAAGGGCAAGTTGCCATCAAATGCCATCAATGATATTTTAATTTCCGTTTACGATAAAAATAAACAATTCACTCTACGTTATATATACATGTTCTATTTGTATTATTTATATTACGGTATATGACATTACTATGATTCTCAGTTTCACACAACAGTGTAGATATTTGACAAAGAAAAATATGCTTTTTAAACAGCATGGAGAATGCGTTTGTCCAAATCAAAGAGCCATCTAGCAGAATACTAGGCTTTTCAGAAGCACACCATTGTACTCCTCAACTTCTTCAAGAATTTCTTCACTTATTCTGACGATGCTCTGTGGTGTATGTGGATTAAATATTACTTTAGTTTTGCTCCAGTTCATCTTTAGTCCTATTTTGACCCTTTCCAATTGCATGACTGTATTTTCCAGGTGGAGGAATTAGATACAGTACTGCCTTCATAACCTCTTTAGTAATATGTCTAACTTTTTTTTTTTTCTCCTCATAGGGCAACGTAGGATTGGATGACAGAGGGAGACTGCTCCAGAGTTGACCTGTTGCATACATGAAGGACTGGGAGTAACAATTAACTCTTGCATTAGAGAACTGGACAGAAAAGGGATGAGTTTGTTGTTAGACATGTGCTACACACCTGTTCTCATCCAATCCCATTTTGCCCCATTTAAACAGGAACATACGGGTCCAGGGCTAGGCTACTCACTCCTGACATTTAGGACAACAGCCACCAGCCTTGCCTGCTCCTGAATGGCATTACACGAGGGGTTAATACCTGAAACATTAAACAGTGAATCCATCACAAACATCAACACCGCTGTGCACACTTTCAATATAATTATACAAAACGCAGACAAAAGACACATCCCTAGAGGCAACAGAAAAAGACACAACCCCAACTTCACATAAGAAATTCAAGGCCTCATCAGAAAGGGACACACTACGACACTCCCCAACTCCCCATACACATGACACCATACAACAAATACAAGAGCTGAACACTCAAATAAACAATAAAACATCAGAAGAGCAAACACTAAACTGGAATAATTATCTCCAAACACTTGATCACAAAACAAACACAAGCAAACTCTACAAAACACTAAACAGCATCACACACTCCAATAGCAACACTACACAATCACATGTTGCCATCACAACAACAGACACCATACCTTCAAACAAACAACAAGCAAACACTTTCATCAATCACTTTTCACATGTCAGCCATCTAAACCCCCATCGCGACAACCGACATATCACTCGACGTAAGAGACAGTTCCCCACATATCCAGACTTCGCACCATTCACTTACAGCCAGACGAAGCACATCATTAACAACCTTAAGCACTCATCTGCCTGTGGACCAGACAACATAAGCAACATACACCTTAAACACCTTGGACCACAAGGCATACAAGCACTCACCAACATATCAAACTACAGCTACTCCATCCATCCATCCATCATCCAATCCTATGTCGCTACATGAGGAACGAAGGAACTCAGGGCTAGGCAAGTTGGTCCTGACATTTGAGGCGAGAGTGGCCAGCCTCACTCATCCCTGCGTGGCATTATGTGAGCAACAAACCCCAACCACACCTTGGATATAAACCTACAGAGGCTCAATCTGATTGAAGCACCTTAATTACCCATTAAACCACCAAGCACCATAATTTGGTTATATGGTTACCACCCAGCATAGTAAATAGTTTCCAGGTGTACAGGAAACTATTTGGCTTGTCACTCAGTGTAGAGTTGCCCATTGGCAGAAGGAAGAGGAAAGAATGAAGGAAAGAAAGACAGAAGAGGGAGTGTAAAGTCACCTGGAGGCAGAAGAAAGAGGAAAGAGTGAAGGAAAGAAAGACAGACGAGGAAAGATGGAAAAGTGAAAAGGGCAGAGACCCATGGCAGCACTACAATGAGTGAGTGGATAGTGAGCGTCCCCACCTACCACTAACAAACAACAATATCCGGAAGCATGGCATTATCATCACTATCCCCAAACCCCACGTTACCTTCCTCACACCGCCCCATCACACTACTCTGCACCCCCTCCAAAGTCACTGAATGACTGGTACTACAACTAGTTACACCTCACACCCCCCTAGCCCCATCACAACATGGTTATAGGCCACTATACTTCACAAACACTCTTCTTACACACCTTACACAGAGCTTTTGATGGCATGAACTCAGCTGGCCCACCACACAGAACACTCCTTGTCACACTAGATGTCAGTAAAGCTTTTGATGCCATCCCATGCCATAACCTCACAAACAAAATATTCAACACAAACATGGACAATAATACAAAAAGATGGCTGGCAAACTACTTAGCAGACAGATGTGCATATGTAACATTTGCCAGTCAGTCTACCAACATCAGAAACTTCACAAATGGCACCCCCCAAGGATCTGTTCTGTCCCCTACACTCTTTAACATACATGCACAACATACACACACCCCACACACCATAGATACACCTAGCTTTCTATGCAGATGACATAACACTTACATGAACACACCAAAATGCAAACACAGCTGCACACATCCTTCAATCTTACTTCAACACTACACAAATGGGTCACAACAAACAGGCTCAAAATAGCCCCAGCCAAATCTACAGTGACCCTTCTCACAAATTGGACAGCAGAACACAGTCACATTCCACACCTCACCATAAACAACACTCCCCTAACACACACACACACACACACACACACACACACACACACACACACACAAAATCCTTGGTGTAACATACAATACATCAGTGTCATTTAAACAACACATCACAAACATCAAAAATAAATTAACACCAAGACTCAATGCCTTGAGTTCACTTGCTCATACAACATTTGGACACAACAAGGAAACCACCACCACAGTATACAAACAATATATACCTTCAGTGATGAAATATGCAAGCCCTGCTTGGGCTCCTAACCTCACTAAAACACACTATCACACTCTTCAGACCATAAAGAACAAGGCCCTAAAAATAATCACAGGCTGCACAGCTACTGTACCCACAAACCATCTACACTAAAAAACCAAAGTCCTCAAATCAAGAATTATCTAGACATGAGATGCCCCCAAATTATCTCTGCAGCCTCCACAAACCCACAACATCCACTGCACTACATGGCAGCACATCCACACACACACCAAGGAACATCAAAACAACACCCAGCACAAGATATCATATACAAATACTGTCATCTCTCCCCCCTCGCCCGCCTCAGACCAGCTTCCAGAAGCATATCCATACTCGAATCACTCGCCGCTCCATTCAGTCACTTAAAGACAACAAACAGCTGCATGCACAGCCTCCTGATATCCATCCTTCTGAATCCTATCTCCCTTGTGAGGACAAGGTCCACCTGGCCAGACTGAGATGTAGGCATCATCCAACCCTCTTAAGTTATCAGAAAAGGCTGGATGACTCCGTTGCTGATGTCTGTCCAGGAAGTACCACAGGACCCCAAACTATTAAACACATTATCAAAAACTGCATTGGACACAATCACCTATGCCAACAACACAACATACACTCCTTGAGAGTTCTGTGGGAAAGCCCGGTCTTGGCCATGGCCTTCCTTAGGGACTCGGGGCTGTTCAGCCAGACTGCCTGCGGAATAACTGCTAGTACTACTACTACTACTACCTGTACCCATCCCTTCTCTAATATTGAACATCCAGTATGTTCTCACCTGATGAAACTGAGCCACTGTTACAACCTAAATACTGTACTATGCTGTGATTACATCAAATTCAATAAGAATTAATTGTGAAGCAGGGATGAGTCTCTCCTTCATTAATAGTTAAATCAACCCTTCCATCAAACTTGACTTGGTCATCAACTGAGTTGAAAGGGGTTACGGATCTGTCAGGCTTGAGTGTACACACTAAGTATGTTTGCATGGCCATGAGCAAAAGTTAGTTGGCACTTCTCTGTTGGGCATGGCAATGAAAGGCTGTACATTAACTAATTTCAAGCGACAGCAATATGGGGGAGGTGGAAGCTGCCACAGTAGAGAGGTGGCCTGCAGTCCCAATGGATGTGGGTTCCAATCCCGACTGGGGCAGGGAACAGTTTAAGGATTTGAATCTTGTTTAAGCAGACTTAACTGATCTACTAGAAGACAGGCTGACATGACATAAATATACCCCCACTAATACCAATACACCAGTCCCATACAAAACAGGCCTAGCATGTATTTAATATGGACGATGGGTGTTAGCACCAAAGTGGTGGCATATGGAGGTGTGTAGTATGTAGAAGGTGGACTGCTGAGCCTCAGGGAATGGGTTGTGAAGCCTATGCCCAGAGTCAGACACAAAGAATAAAAATAAATAAATAAAGTGTATCAGAAACAAAACCTCCATCTTTTGGTGAATAATGAGAAATAAGGAAGGCAGGATACACTGCTAGCAGAGGACTGTTGGCAAATTTTACTCAAGATTGTACGAAGTTTACCAGTTTGAAGCTGCACCAGTCAATAGCAAAACTCTGCTGCCTGAAGAAGCGTTCATATGAAGTCCTCTTGAAATACACAGGGCAAGGGTGGTGGTCCCACAGTGGCATGGCTTCCTTCTCTAACTCCCGCAAGGACTCAGGGAACTCCACTGAACTACCGTAAGTCACATACACCCTTCAAAACAATATTTAGTATTATCATCTTTACGGTCACTATTATCATCCCATTTCACATACACCCTTGCACAGAATAAACCACATCATCATCATCATCATCATCATAACCTGAATAAACTACACAATCTAAAATTACACCACAGGATGCCATTGTGTGAAATCCTAAGGCTGTTAATAACAACAGCTAATCACATTTTAGTTGCCCCTTTGAGGTGTAGAGGTCCATGGCTAGGTGACATCAGTCCTTACTTTAACACCTAAAAGATGGGTGTCCGCACATGCTGTCCAAGTGTACTAGAGCCAAAAAGACGGGTGTCCACATATGTGGTCATGCCCCCCCACCCCCATCCTCCCTCCTACGATCACCCCCCCACCCCCCTCCAACCACCCCCCCACAAACTGCCACCATATCGCACCTGCCAATTATGCCCATCCTGAGCGTATGTCACGCGATTCCGATGCCCATCTTTAAGGGGTTAAAGGGTGAATGGCAGCCATAATGACATTACATGATAAAAAAAAAAAATAATAATAATATGCAAGGAAGAAGGAACCAAAGGCCATGGGCCCACAAACTGTTCCTTCCAAGAACAAACAAAAACAATATAAAAAGAGAGCCAACTTCAAGATCCATTAATCATTTCGAGATGCCTGGACACACTGCGTTTGAAGGACTGGATATCATAGGAAGTAGGAAATACAAACAGAGGAAGACAGTTCCAGAGTTGACTAGTTGCATGAATGAAGGACTGGGAATAACAGTTAACTCTTGCATCAGAGAGTTGGACAGAAAAGGGATGAGAGGTTGTTGCTAGACAGGTGCTACGTGCCCGTCGTAGAGGTGGAGGGATGCAAGCAGACAGTTCAGAGGAACAGTAGCTACTGAAGTAGCAATAGAAAAGCGATAAAGATGCAACAGTGCGGCGAAGAGACGGAGGTTGAAGGGAGCTAGTAAGAGGAGGAGAGTTAATGAGACGAAAAGCCTTTGACTCCACCCTATTGAAAAGGACTGCATGTGGGGAGCCTCCCCACACATGAGAGTTGTACTCTAAACGGGCAAATAAAACCCGTGAACAAAGTCAACAACTGTGCAGGGGTAAAGAAGGTTCGGAGTCACCTTAGCACACCTAATCTCATGGAAGCAGATTTCATAAGAGATGTAATATGTTCCTTCCAAGATAAATCCCTAGTGAATGAAACCCCAAGCATGTTCAAGGATGATGCAGGAGCAAGCTGTACATTATTGAACATTAGTGGGTACTCCTGTGGAAGATTTTGGCGGGTTGATAGGCGTAAGAATTGAGTCTTTGATGCATTAAAAACAATAGGGTTATTTTTACCCCAAACAGAGATACGAGCCAAGTCAGACATTTGATGTGCCATAGCCTTATCCCTTGTTTGCTGAAGTAACTGCTGAGATGAAGGAACTGAAAGGAAAGGTGAAGGGTGGAATCATCACCGTACGAGTGGATAGGGTTAGAGGTACAGCTTAGAAGGTCATTGATGAATAAAAGGAAGAGTTGGTGATAGGACAGAACCCTGAGGAACACCACTGTTGATAGATCTAGGAGAAGAGCGATGGCAGTCTACAACAGCAGCTATAGAACGACCAAAAAGGAAGCTAGAGATGAAGGCACAGATAGAAGGATAGAAACCATAAGAGGGCAGTTTAGAAATTAAAGATTTATGCCAGACTCGATCGACAGCCTTTGAGATGTCAAGTGCAATGGCAAAGCTTTCCCCAGAGTCCCGAAAGGACGATGACCAGGAGTCCAATAGGTAGGGAGAGGATCACCAGTGGAGCGTCCCTGACGGAACCCATACTGACAATCAGAAAGAAGGTTGTGATAGGAAAGATGCTTTAAAATTTTTCTGTTAAGAATAGACTCAAACACTTTTGAAACACAGGATGTTAAAGCGACTGGACGATAGTTAGAGGGTTGCGAATGGTCACCCTTCTTTGGGACTGGCTGAATGAGAGCAAACTTCCAGCAAGAAGGAAATGTACAAGTAGACAGACAAAGGCGAAAGAGTTTACCTAGGCAGGGTGTAAGCACTGAAGCACAGTTCTTGAGGACAACAGGAGGGACCCCACCAGGCCCATATGCCTTGTTAGTATTGAGACCAGTGATGGCTGTAAATACATCAGCTGAAGAAATTTTAGTGTCAGCAATAAGGAAGTCAGAGGGGGGAAGTGATGGAGGAACAGCACCAGAATCGTCTAAGGTGGAATTGGAGGAGAATGTCTGAGCGCAGAGATCTGCTTTATCAGTAGGAGAAACAGCTACAGAGCCATCAGAGTAGAAAAAAAAAGAGGAAAGGATGATGAGGTAAAGTTGTTACAAAGATTTTTGGCAAGGTGCCAGAAGGAGCATGAAGAATTCGAGTTGGAGAGCTGAGAACATTTAGTGCGGATGAAATTATTTTTAGCAGAATGAAGAACAGACTTAGCACGATTCCGGGCAGAAACATAAGAAAGATGTGATTCACGGGTGGGTTAGCTCCGGTACCTTTTATAGGCTCTCTCCTTGTTGCGGACAGCATTAGAACAAGCGTGATTAAACCAAGGCTTTCTTCCATTAGACAAAGGATATCAGAAAGGAATGCATGCTTCCATGCCCGAGAGAATAACCTCCGTAATGCGTAAGGCACATGCAGATGCCTCCAATCACCTCCCGCAGATCACATCTATGCAATCCATCACCTTTCTATCAATATCTTTATCTATTACCAGATGCCTTAATCCCGTTTGGGATGGCCACAAGCAAACTGCCCCCACGCTGCTCTATCCTCTGCCACTTGACTGCCCTTCCTCCATCTTGAATCCCCCTCTCTCATATATCTGTCCACTCTATCCAACCATCTCATCTTTGGTCTCTCCCTCTACCCTGACTGTTTCTTATTTTTTTTAGCCACTAAATCACCAAGTGCTCAAAGGCTGCTAAATTAAACATAGATGCAAATAAATCACACTGTGTTCTTCTCTTTTTTGTGGTTAGTACAAGCAGTCCTCATTATATGTCAGATGTGCTTTAAAATGTCAACATTTTTTATATACTTGGTAAATAAATTGATAGAAACTGGTAAATCATCTTGGAAATTGCAATGGAAATTGAACAGGCAAACTTTTTTGTTATTACAGTAAAAGTCCTGTAATCCGTATCACAGGGGACTGAGGGTCTTTTGGACTATTGTTTTTTTGGACTATTGGGAGGGCCTTTGAAAACATAAGAAATATCAACATGATCATTAAATAAACACTTACAATGATATGGGTTATTGTTTTACACACCGGAAATGTATAGAAGAGTACATGAATAGTTGAAAGCAGGTACATCCAAGTCCACGAGCATGTCCGTTTCATTCGTTTCGTTTCGTTTTTGAAGGCTCCAACATGCTTGCATGTGTCGGCCTTGGTCACCTAATGGCGGCTCTCCACGCTGCTCGATCTCTGGCAGCCTCCCTATTCAGTCCCTTAACCCTTAAGTCACATTTAATGACCTCGTCCCATGTCTTTCTCGGTCTACCCCTCCCAACCCCTCCCCCAATATTAACACTTCTCACCCTCTGTACCCAATTATCATCCCCCATCCTCTCCACATGTCCAAACCACCTCAGCCTACCTCTCCTCATCACAACACCAATACACTCCAGTCCCATCCTACCTCTCAACTCTTCTATCGTAAACCCAGCCCCCCCAGGCCTTGCACGCAGGGACGCACTGCACATCCACCTAATCATTGTCATTTCTGTACGTTTAAACCTGCGAATATCTTCTTCCTTTACTGCCCAGGTCTCACTACCATACAGCATCACACTCCTAACACATGCTGCATACAAAGACCCCTTAGCACGTAAGGAGAGTCCTCTCAATGTCAGGAGAGGCAACAGCTCCCTGAACTTCTTCCAACCACTTCTCACTCTAGCAACCGAGCTAACTCCAGCCCCACCTCCGGCACATAACATGTCTCCCAAATAACAAAACTCCTCCACACACTCAAGAGACTCACCTGCAAGTTCAACCCTCTCACGCCTAACAATCTCTGCCTGCTCTCCCCGACACACCGCACACATGAAATCAGCATTATCTCGCAGTCTACCTCTAATACCACTACATCTCTTGTGCACCCACTTATCACAAACACTGCACAAGATGGAATTACTTCCCACACCCATGTGGCAAACTGCACATGGCCACTCTCCCTCTCCTCTGATTGTACCGCCACCAACCCTAGATATCATCACTTTTGTTTTATCTGCATTTACCCTTAAGCCCTTGTGCCCCATACCATCTCTCCACTTCTTAAATCTTTCCTCAGCCTCCCCTTCATTCTCAGCAATCAACACCAAATCATCAGCATACAACATCTCCCATGGGAGTCCCTCTCTGAAGTCACGTGAGAGGGCTTCAAGCACCATGATAAACAACAAGGGACTCAAAACTGACCCCTGATGCACACCAACATTCACGGGAAACTCATCACTCAAAGCTCCATTCACCCTTACCTGAGTGTGAGCATCCACGTACATGGCCATAACCACCCTAACCAGCCACTCTTCCAACCCTAGCTTTCTCATTGCCCACTTCACCACCTCTCTAGGGACTCTGTCAAAGGCCTTTTCCAAATCAACAAAAACAAAATACAATTCCCTTTTCTTGCCAATATATTTTTCCTGAAGCTGTCGAACAATGAATATGGCATCAGTGGTCCCCCTGCCTGGCATAAACCCAAACTGCATCTCATTGATATTCACTCTTTCTCTAATCATACCTTCTAGAACTCTCTCCATTACTTTCATTATCTGATCTAAGAGCTTTATACCTCTGTAATTTCCCCTTTCCAGGGCATCACCCTTCCCTTTGTACACATTTACAATTACACTCTTCAGCCAATCATCTGGGACAACACACTCATATATAATCCTATTTATCAGGTCAGTGACTAACCTCACCCCAATATCTCCTGAGGCCTTCAACATTTCGGCAGTCAACCCAGACACACCTGCCGCCTTCCCCACCCGCATCCTGCCTATTGCCTCACTCACAGTAGCAGCGTCAATCAAAGGCCAAGGCCCAAACACTGGATCAGCTGGCTCCAAATAAATCCTTAGATAAAGCCCAGGAAAATTTGAAAACTTCCGCCTTGACAAATTTGGAGTACAGTAAGACCTCAGTACAATGGACTTCAGTAGACTGGAATTTGCTTTTTTCAGAGTCAAGGAGCTGACCGGAATTATTTCTTATATACCAGGAAAACTCCGAAAAAGATAGAATCAGTCCAGACTGCCTAACCTAACACAGCGGGGTGGCCATATTGTCCGTGCAGTTTGTGTGTTCGTGCATTGGCTGGTGGTTGGCTGGTAGTGTCACTGTTGTTCCCCCGTGTTCTGACCTCAGTCTGACCCATATCATTAATTTGACCCCACATCATTTCCCTGGAAGTCCCTGACATACTGCTCAAGGGTGACAAATGATAAGTTAAATATACAAAGTGAACATCTTTGTAAAATCATAAATGATAAGGTGTATACAGTGTACAGTACAGTATTTGAAATGTGTTTAAAATTAAGTTATACCAATAAAGTACTTTCTAAATGCTAAAAAATTAGAAAAGGGGTCTGCATTAATATTAATATATTTTTAAGACTTAATATATTTTTAAGACATCAAGCATTAATCACAGGGCGAGTGGTTCGTGTGTTCATGCGTCAGTTGGTGACGGGTGGCCGGCGTTACAATTATTCCCCCGAGCTCTGCTTCAGTCAACCCATATCATTTCCCCCCACATCATTTCCCCAAAGTCCCCTGATATACTGCTCGACGGTGACGAGTTATACAGACAAAGTGAACGTGTTTGTAAGATTGTAAAAATTAAGGTGTATAAAGTGTACAGCACAGTATTTGAAAAATGCTTAAAATTAAGTATATCATACGGCACGCAAGGTAGAAGCTACACCAATTCCCGTCCATGACTTAGCTCCTACCAGTGAAGACAATCAGGAGGATGATTCACTGTTCCTTGATGATGACCCTGAAGATAATGGGTAATGATTTCAAAGGATTTGCTCTGAAGGATCCTTCACCAGGTGCGGAATGATGATAAACACTGGACAAGGTGGAGGAGTAGAGTAGGGTGAGCCAAGTGAGTCGGAATGGTTACGTAAGAATTGTTTTTTTTTTTTACTTATGAGTTTTATTGATTCAAAGCCATGCTTAAATTTTACTGTGTTATCCAATAAATTATTTATAGTGGCATTTGAGAACAAATATGAGGCAAGAGAGATACTGCCACTAGTCAGAAGGAACTGGTGGGGGTGAAGCAGGATGGTGGCCATGATGCTTTTCATTAATGAAAATACAGTAAGTCCTCATTTTTCACTGCTCTAATGTTCCGCCAAAACCACGTGAAACATGAAACGATGAAGTGTGAAGTTATGAATCAATGGGAAAAATAGAGGGGCGTTCCAGTGGGACAAGTACCTACCTTATCACAAAATACTATAACACCAAACAGGCCCTACACAAAATTAAATGAGGAGTGTTTACTAGTTGCTTATACAGCATAACACAATAAACATGTACCTGAAAAGACATTAAAAGTGTTATAAAGCCCTTTGAAAGGCCAAACCTTCAAACACAGCCCACACAGTTTGTTTTAATCACATGATCACGTGGTTCACTGTACAGCTTTTCCACAGGACTGAATTTGTAAGTGAGATATTTACATTACTGTTCTTGTAAGTTTATGTGCAAGTTAAAATACTATTAAATATCGTTAAAGCAAAAAATAAAGTCTCATAACCAGTTTACCTGAGAGGCGTCGGAATATTGCCTTTTATATTTGTTTTTTTAAGATTTGCTGTACTGCTTTTCCACAGAACTGAATTTGTAAGTGTAATATTTACATTACTGCTCTGGTAAGTTTATGTGCAAGTTAAAATACTATTAAATAATGTTAAAGCAAGAAATAAAGTTTCACAACCAGTTTACCTGATAGGTGTTGGAATATTGCCTTGTTTATTTGTTCGTTAGTAGTCACAGATCAGCTGACCGACCAAAATATTCAAGATGGCGGAGGCTGCCTGATCAGTCACTGATTGAAGAAATTTATTTGATAAAGTCTTTATGTTCAAGTGTCAACAAAACTCCCACTTAACACATTAATAACCATTCTTATATACATGATGATGATGATGAGAGGCATAATACTTCGTCTTAGCTTAGAGATAGATGCTTTGTCACTAATATGTTCAAAGTGGTTTTATGAACAAAACTATAACCTAGTCACTATACCCAAAGAATCTTTAATGTTTCATTACTTAACACAATGAATCTGGTGAAGTTCAACCTCCCCATAGGAGAGAAAAAAGTTCACAGTTGGAGCAGCTGTAGTACGGAGGTGGAGTGGTCACCATATTCTTTGTTTACAAACATGGGAGTGCGCTGACCGATGGTACGTGTTGTCTGCTGAGTGTCGGCTCCGGCTGGGAGCGTCGAAGTTCAAGGAAAATGACGAAGTTTGAGACAAATCGGAAACTTATTTCTTGCGCGAAAAATGAGGCGTCGAAGTAAAATGCGTCGAAAAATGAGGACTTACTTGTATCTTATTTTGTGTGTTGCATATGGCCATTATCAAGTTGCTGTGGTATTCAACAAATTTTTGTTAGTGGCATTTTAGAAAAGCTAAGAAGCAAAAGGGATATTGCCACTAGTTAGAAGGAACTGGTGGGGTGAAGTAAGATGGTGGCTATGACACTTTATGTATGAAAAAATGTCTTCCTGTGTGTGTTACATAAGGCCTTTATTGAGTCTAAACCTTACTAAAATTGTACAAAATTACGCAATAATATTTATAGTGGCATTTGAGAAAAGTTAAGTGCCAAATGGGTGAATGCCCTGAGTTAGAAGGAAATGGTGGAGTGAAGAAGGATTGTGGCCATAACACTTTTCATGTATTATATCTTGTCAGGGAGAAGTCCATATGTCGCTTTTTTCGGACTTTCGCTTTTTTCGGCATGGCTTGGGGCCCAGTTAGTCCGTTCTAGTGAGGTTTCACTGCATTGGGATTTTCAGATTATTGGTGGCCGGATTTGAGGAATTTTTCCGTACTATACAATTAACTTTTAAAAAAGCATAAAAAAAGGTAAACATTTATCAAAGGTTAACTGTACTTACACATAAATACAGTAATCTCTTCAATATACGATGTAATACAGCCAAAGGCATGTCCGGAAATTGGGTCTGTCTGGCAGGACCAGTACTTATGGACCCTAACCCAGCCTAACTCACAAAACCACCTACATACTTCCCTACTGGACATACATAGCACCTACTTAAGATCCTGTTCACATAAATATAGGACACAAAGCATGAAATAAATAAAATGGACCAGAGAATGATATTTAGAGGTGAGTATGGAAAAAAATTTAGCGTTGACGGATATGGGGGTGTGGGGGTGTTGGTTGTGGAGAAATGGGTGGAGTATGTTATGAATGTTATGAGAGTAAGTAATAGGATATTAGTAGTGAAAATTTTGATCGGACGGGTGATGATTTCAGTTATATCGGCATATGCTCCACAGGTAGGATTGGATGACGCAGAGAAGGATAGATTTTGGGATGATTTAATACGTGTAGTAAGTGGTATGGGTGATGATGAGGTAGTGGTTCTGGGAGGGGATTTAAATGGTCATGTTGGTGAAGCAGCTCAAGGTTATGAAGGAGTCCATGGAGGATGTGCATATAGTGTGAGGAATGCAGAAGGGGAAAGAATACTCGAGTTTGGGGAGGCTATGGACATGATTGTGTGCAACACACATTTTAGGAAAAGAATCACCCGGTTGATTACGTATGAGTCCGGGGGAAATAGTAGTCAGATAGATTATTTTCTGGTCAGGAGGGTTGATAAGAGATTAGTGAGGGATGTTAAAGTAGTAGGAAGCGAGGAGTGTGTGCAGCAGCACAACCTGTTGATTTGTGACATGGTGCTTAAGGAACGAGTGATGAGGAGGATATATGTACCTAGGAGGAAAATATGGAAGCTGGGAAACCAATCAGTAAGGGATGCCTTTTATAGTGAGATGAGGAGAGTGGTGGCTGAACAGGAAGCCGTAGATAGAGACATTAATGAACAGTATAGAGCCCTTAAGAACAACCTCTTGAGAGTTACCGATGCAATATGCGGTTGGACAAGAGGCCCACCAAGACATAAAGTAACTTGGTGGTGGGATGAGGGTGTACAAGCTGCAGTTAAGGAGAAAAGAAGGCTTTTTCGGGAATGGAAGAAGGGTGGTAACAGGGAGGAGTACTTGGCTGCCAAGCGCAGGGCTAGAAGAGAGGTATACAGGGCGAAGTCTGAGTCACAGAGACTTTTACTTGATAATTTAAATCATGGAGGAAGGAAAAATATGGTTTTTAGGGTGGCAAATCAGGTGAAGAGGGATAATCGGGACATTGTAGGTGAGCAGTGTGTGAAGAATGATGAAGGAAGGGTAGTGGTGAAGAGTGAGGATATTAAAGATGCATGGAGAGAGCATTATATCCGGTTGTTGAATGAGGAGTTTGATTGGGATAGGGAAGGTTTGGAGCCAGCTGATCCAGTGTTTGGCCCTTGGCCTTTGATTGACGCTGCTACTGTGAGTGAGGCAATAGGCAGGATGCAGGTGGGGAAGGTGGCAGGTGTGTCTGGGTTGACTGCCGAAATGTTGAAGGCTTCAGGAGATACTGGGGTGAGGTTAGTTACTGACCTGATAAATATGATTATATATGAGTGTGTGGTCCCAGATGATTGGCTGAAGAGTGTAATTGTAAATGTGTACAAAGGGAAGGGTGATGCACTGGAAAGGGGAAATTACAGAGGTATAAAGCTCTTAGATCAGATAATGAAAGTAATGGAGAGAGTTCTAGAAGGTATGATTAGAGAAAGAATGAATATCAATGAGATGCAGTTTGGGTTTATGCCAGGCAGGGGGACAACTGATGCCATATTCATTGTTCGACAGCTTCAGGAAAAATATATTGGTAAGAAAGGGGAATTGTATTTTGTTTTTGTTGATTTGGAAAAGGCCTTTGACAGAGTCCCTAGAGAGGTGGTGAAGTGGGCAATGAGAAAGCTGGGGTTGGACGAGTGGCTGGTTAGGGTGGTTATGGCCATGTACGTGGGTGCTCGCACCCAGGTAAGAGTGAATGGAGTTTTGAGTGATGAGTTTCCCGTGAATGTTGGTGTGCATCAGGGGTGAGTTTTGAGTCCCTTGTTGTTTATCATGGTGCTTGAAGCCCTCTCACGTGACTTCAGAGATGGACTCCCATGGGAGATGTTGTATGCTGATGATTTGGTGTTGATTGCAGAGAATGAAGGGGAGGCTGAGGAAAGATTTAAGAAGTGGAGAGATGGTATGGGGTACAAGGGCTTAAGGGTAAATGCAGATAAAACAAAAGTGATGATATCTAGGGTTGGTGGCAGTACAATCAGAGGAGAGGGAGAGTGGCCATGTGCAGTTTGCCACATGGGTGTGGGAAGTAATTCCATCTTGTGTAGTGTTTGTGATAAATGGGTGCACAAGAGATGTAGTGGTATTAAAGGTAGACTGCGAGATAATGCTGATTTCATGTGTGCGGCGTGTCGGGGAGAGCAGGTGGAGATTGTTAGGCGTGAGAGGGTTGAACTTGCAGGTGAGTCCCTTCAGTGTGTGGAGGAGTTTTGTTATTTGGGAGACATGTTATGTGCTGGAGGTGGGGCTGGAGTTAGCTCTGTTGCTAGTGAGAAGTGGTTGGAAGAAGTTCAGGGAGCTGTTGCCTCTCCTGACATTGAGAGGACTCTCCTTACGTGCTAAGGGGTCTTTGTATGCAGCATGTGTTAGGAGTGTGATGCTGTATGGTAGTGAGACATGGGCAGTACAGGAAGAGGATATTCGCAGGTTTAAACGTACAGAAATGACAATGATTAGGTGGATGTGCAGTGCATCCCTGTGTGCAAGGCCTGGGGGGGCTGGGTTTACGATAGAAGAGTTGAGGGGTAGGATGGGACTGGAGTGTATTGGTGCTGTGATGAGGAGAGGTAGGCTGAGGTGGTTTGGACATGTGGAGAGGATGGGGGATGATAATTGGGTACAGAGGGTGAGAAATGTTAATATTGGGGGAGGGGTTGGGAGGGGCAGACCAAGAAAGACATGGGACGAGGTCATTAAGTGTGACTTAAGGGTTAAGGGACTGAACAGGGAGGCTGCCAGAGATCGAGCAGCGTGGAGAGCCGCCATTAGGTGACCAAGGCCGACACATGCAAGCATGTTGGAGCCTTCAAAAACGAAACGAAAAGAAACGAGACCTATCTAGAGATCACCACTTTTTTCAATAACGGACATGAAAATCACTATGAAAATCACCTTTTTAAGACCCTGTTCACATAAATAATGGACACAAAGCATGAAACAAATAAAATGGAACCAGAGAATGAGGATTTAGAGGTCTATCTATCTATCTATAGCACGACGCCCTAATCCCACAAAGGGTGGCCACAGACAAAACGCCTCCAAGTCACTCTGTCACCCATCATTTGCCTACCCTCCCCCCAGCTCACTCCCCTCTCCCTCATATACCTCTCAACTCCATCCCTCTACCTCATGCTTGGTCTTCTCCCTCCACCCCACCTGAATACACCCTCTTAGTCAGTCTTTCATTCTCCATTCTCTCCACATGTCCAAACCACTTCAGTGTATTTCTCCTAATCTTCTCAACCACATCCACATCCACCCCACAACGTTCCTTCACTTCTTCATTCGTCAACCTATCCCTCCATGTCACTCCACATGCTCCTCTCAAGTAACTCATTTCTACTGCTCTCACTCTTGATTTGTTACCTCTAGGAAGGTCCATGCCTCGCTTCCATATGTCAGGGAGGTGAGTATGGAAAATATTTGGCAGCTGACAGTGTACTTACATGTCCGTGGTGGTTGTTATGAAGATTACCCCACCTCTAAGGCTCTGACAGTGGTGAAAATGCTATTGAAGCATGTACAGTAATCCAGTATTGTACTGCACTTCATCCTTAGCACTGTGAATTATAACTGTTTGAACAAAAACGAGCATGAGCAGCAGCTATCCCGACGATCATTTACTCACGACTGTAGTTGTGTGGGAACTGGGAAGGGGAAGGGGAGCACGGGAAATGATTGTAAACACAGCTGCCATGCGCCAAGTTCAAACTTACGGGTAAAAAAAAATAAAAAAAAAAAAAAAAAAAAAAAAAAAAATCTTTTTTTTTTTGTGCATTTGAGAGGCATTTTTGGGTTCCAAACATCCAAGCCCATGATGTCCAGACATTAGGGTGTTCAGTTATTGGGCATTCGGATATTAGAGTGATTACTGTAATCATCTTTGATTTTCTCATTTTCTAAAGGTAGAGCTCATATTCTCAATGCCTAACAAGACTTTGTAACACCTTTAGCTATTTATTTTGCATATTTCTTATTAATATCAGCCTCTCTGGCCTTATAAATCTCTTAAAATACTAGTGTAGTTTCCTTAGCTATCAATAAATTACATAAAAGTCAATATTACAGTTCTGTATGCAAAAATAATCTAGGATGATGTGCTACATAAAGGTTGCCATACGTCCGTATTTTCCCGGACATGCCCTCCGTTTAGGACTTGAAATCTTCACCTGCAAGGAATTTTTTAAATTCTTCAAGTCTAGAATTTTAGCTTCCATCACTTTCTCCATAAAAAAAAAAAACAATGACACAGGGAGAGAGAGAGAGAGAGAGAGAGTGAGAGACCAGACCAATCTCATTCAGTTTTCGTCAGATGATAAGTCACATGTACGCCTGTACAGTGTTGTCAACTCAGCAGTTTTAGGGCGAGCATGTTGTGCCATGTACTGCTTTTCCTTGTTCTTCTACCATGCACATTACTGTAATTTTTTTCACACTGCTATTACACCCATAAAAAAATGCTGAAAGTATATAATTTTTTTCTTATATATTAATGTTATGCAAACATGCAAAATTAATTATCACGGCTGCTTCAAGGTTACATAACGCCAAAGTGTGTGTCAGGCATGGGCAGGATGTCTTCGGGAACGTCTTCTTTTTTGAATGTTCAAATATGGCAACCCTATGCTACACAGCCTCCTTAACTGACAAGGATACAGATAATGCTCATTAAGATTTTTTTTAATGCAATGAAGAAGGAACTTGAAGCCCACAAAACTGTTCCCTAAAAAAAAGAAGAAAAAAAAACATTCTCAAATTTGTTTATTTTGAGTTACCTGGACACATTGCATTTAAAAGCCAGGAGATTGTAGGTGGAAGGTCAATACATACTGAGGAAGATGGTTCAAACCAATGAAAGTCCTGCTGACTTTTGTCTCCTGTGTCTTCTGTACTAGTTGGAGATGAACAAGGGGGATTTAGGTAGGGAAAAGGATGTGTAGATCAGATATTTGTTCAAAGATGTTTGGTAAGTGTATGCTGCCCTCATGGACTTGGAGAAAGCTTATAACAGAACAGATAAGCAAGGTATGTGGAAGGTATTAAGAATATATGGAGTTGGGTGGAAATCGTTGAGTGCTGTGATGCGTATGTATGAAGAAGCTAAGGCTACGGTGTGAGTGGATGGTGAGCTGAGTTCTTTGACCTAAATGTGGGACTGAAACAGGGATGTGTGATGTCTCCATGGCTGTTTAATATATACATGGATGGGGTTGTAAAGGAGGTGCAAGGTAGGGCAGTGGTGGTGCGGGTGGCTCTAATGAATGAGGATAAGATGTGGATGATTCCAGTGTTGCTGTTTGCTGATGATACAGTATTGTTGAGTGAAGATGAATGGGAGTTGCAAGGTTTAGTGAATGAATCTGCGACAGTGTGTAGAAAGAGGAATCTGAAAGTTAATGTAAACAAGAGTAAAGTTATGGTGTTCGAGAGGACTGAAATCACAGAATGCACAGTGAAGTTGGATGGTGAGGATGTGGAGATTGTGAGTGCATTGAAGTACTTGGGTAATGTGATGAGTAAGGATGAAATTTTGGGGGATGAAGTGCTTGAAAGGGTACAGCAGGGAAGGAAGGTTGTTGGTTCACTGAAAGCAGTGATGAGAAATAAGGAGGTGAGTATGGAAGTTAAGAAGTCACTGCATGATAGTACTATGATCCCTACCCTGAAGTATGGAAGCAAGGAGTGTACCTTGCTAGAGGGGAACAAGTCAAGAGTGAGAGCAGTGGAAATGAGTTATTTGAGAGATGCATGTGGAGTGACATGGAGGGACAGACTGACGAATGAAGAAGTGAAGGAAAGTTGTGGGGTGGATGTGCATGTGGTTGAGAAGATTAGGAGAAATACACTGAGGTGGTTTGGACATGTGGAGCTAATGGACAATGAAAGACTGACTAAGAGGGTGTATGCAGGTGGGGTGGAGGGAGGGAGAGGGAGGAGAAGACCAAGGATGAGGTGGAGGGATGGAGTCGAGAGGTATATGAGGGAGGGGCGAATGAGTTGTGGGGAGGGCAGTCAAATGGTGGGTGACAGAGTGACTTGGAGGTGTTTTGTATGCGGCCACCCTTTTCAGGATTGAGGCATCGGGCTATAGACAGACAGATAGATAGATAGCTACCAGCTTATATCCTATGCCCTTAAAGAAAGTGATATGTTCTTAAATATCATAATTTTTCCCATGCAACTGGGACTGTAAATTGAGAGAAACTTGCTAATAAGCTTCATAGGTAACAATGAAAGTTTAACAAGCATTTTTTCTTCAACTGTGGATTTGGTTACAAAAAAAGTGTCAAAAAGGTAATTCACTGTATGGGCTTAAGTACTTAGCCTTCTTCAGCAGTTGGAATTTTTCATGTATTCACTGAGGACTTGATAGCAGAACACAGTGTTAAAAATGCAATTCACTGTATAGGCCAAGGTACTTACCCTTCTTTGGCATTTGGACTTGGAGGAAGTCTGTCACCAAGGGCTGTGGCAGAGGATAGGGATGTCACTGTAAGATCCCCCGCCTTTGGCCAAACGTGTGTGGTCATCACCTTGTTAAGCTTGTCCCAACGCCCCCCCACCAGCAAGTCTTCTACATTCATGTTCTGGATCTTGAACCGCACCTCATATTCTTTTCCTGGGATATATAGCAAAGACACTTCAAGAACAACAATGCATCATTAAAATGATATTTTATTAGCCAATCCCATCTTATCCTCTCAAGGTATAGGTGCCTGAGGCTAGCTATGATTGTTCAGTACAGTACATGTAATAGCTGGTGACAGGCCCTGGTGAAATGACTGCCAATTCTCCACACTCATGGGTAAAAGTTACTTGCAGGTTAGGTTATTTGTGGCAATAAAGTATCTGAAAACAGAACAAAATAAAGTAATTTAACAAGTGTTCTTAAACCATATCAAAATACACCTTAAACAAGTAGATTTTAATGCCTAATGAGTTTGGGAGAGTGTGTAAGAAACGGATTCTAAAGGTGAATGTAGGGAAAAGTAAAGTGGTAGTCTTCGAGAGAGGTGAAGTCAGTGAATGTACAGTGAGATTGGATGGGAAGGATATGGAGAATGTGAGTGCATTTAAGTACTTGGGAAGTGTAATGAGTAAGGATGGAAGTCTGGAGGGTGACATGCTTGAAAGGGTGCAGCAGGGAAGGAAGGTTGCTGGTTCGTTGAAGGCAGTGATAAGAAACAGGGAAGTGACCATGGAAGTGAAAAAGTTGCTACATGACAGTACTGTGATAACAACTCTAACATATGGAAGTGAAGCTTGGACCTTGTTGGAGGGACAGAAGTCAAGAGTGAGAGCAGTGGAAATGAGTTATCTGAGAGGAGCATGTGGAGTCACATGGAAAGACAGACTAACAAATGAGGAAGTGAAGGATCATTGTGGTGTGGATGTGGATGTGACAGGAAGAGTTAGGAGAAACACATTAATGTGGTTTGGGCATGTGGAGAGGATGGAGAGTGAAAGACTGACGAGGAGAGTGTATGTGAGGTGGAGGGGGGAAGAGGGAGGGGGAGGCCGAGGATGAGATGGAGGGAGGGAGGGGGAGGCCGAGGATGAGATGGAGGGATGGAGTGGAGAGGTATATGAGAGAGGGGGGTGAGAGCTGGGAGCGAGGCAGTGAAATGGCGGTGGACAGAGCGACGTGGAGGCGATTTGTTTGTGGCCACCCCATGCGGGACTGAGGCGTCTGACAATAGATAGATAGATAGATGTTCTGGGATACTTTAAAGGATGTTTATGAAATCACAATTAAATTACAACTACAGGAGCCAATATGAGGGGGAGGTGAGTTAACTATTCACTGTTTTTTGCCATTTGCAAGTAAGTGTGTAAGGTATCCTCTACAAATATGGACAGCTAACAGTTCATGATCAGTAAGCCTCCAATCACCTGCTGGGAGTCAAATCTATGGAAGACCATCACTCCAACTGGGGCATTCTCACCACTAAACCACCAAGTGCCACATTATCTTTCTACAGTAACTATCTATCAACTGCCAGACACCTTAATCTGTGGTCACAAATAGATCTCCTCCACGCTGCCCTGTCCTCTGCGATTTGACTGTCCTTCCTCCAACTTACACTCCCCCCTCTCACATGTCTCTCCACTCCATCCATCTACCTCATCTTTGGTCTCCCTCTCCTCCTCTCCTTTCCATCTCACTCACACACACTTTTCTAATCAGCCTCTCATTCTCCATTCTCCCCACACGGCCAAACCATCTGAAAGTATTTCTTTTAACGTTTTCAGTGACATCACCACCACAATGCTCCTTTACTTCCTTGTCTGTCTGTCTGTTCCTCTATATAACTTCATATGTTCCTTTCAGATAGCTAATTTTCACTGCTCTCACTCTTGGCACATACAGCGAGATTCAGTGCCACATACAAATACATCATCATCTTCATCACAATCTTGTATCCTACCTAAGGATCGAGTGAGGTAAGATTCAGAAAACCAAATTATCACAAGAATCTGCATCACGAATAGGATACACTGGAAGGGGGGGGGGGGAATAAGACTGAGTACATTACAGGCATACTCCTGTAATTGACAAGTTGAAAACCAATAACTTGCTGGTTCAACGATACAGAACAGGGGACATAAACTGGAAAACCATTGTGTTGTGCTTCATTTGCTTCGCTCTTCATAACTTGCTGGTTCAACGATACAGAACAGGGGACATAAACTGGAAAACCATTGTGTTGTGCTTCATTTGCTTCGCTCTTCTGACGATCTGACCATGGACAATATGAAATGCACGCGGCTTAGTTGACGCATTATTCAATACTGCCAAAAGAAACATTGTATTTTTTTTTTAACACAGGATCAGCATGCAAGAATTCCCCTTCCACATTACTGTCATTACTCTTAATCATCTGAAAGCAGTGGGCCCATATTTACTAAAATTTCATTCCATTTGCACCTCCACTGCTGGATTTGGAATTCTCCACCTTATCCTCAGTCTCCCTTCCTCCTCTCTTCTCTCAGCTTCTTCATACACACTCACCAACCGTCAGTTTATTTTCACCTAATGGAAGTAATGGTTATGTGAAATATGTTTTACTTGAGTTGTGAGACAGGAATGAGTCTCCATAATTACTAATAAAAGTTAATCTTCCAATCTGATTAAACATGGCCATCAACTAAGTTGAAAGGGGTTTGGAATCCTTGTCATGTTAAAACAGACACACTATATCCTTTTCAACCTAACTTAATTCAAATTTTCCTTCTTACTCAGTGGCAGAAGACAATGTTAGGGCTCTACATCCCTTTCAAAGCACTTCTTCATGATTAGCATCATATTCTATTGTTAATCTCATGTTACATCAGAACATTCAAACTGCAGAGATGGTAATATTAGGCCAAATCAAAGTAAAAGAGTATAATCAGTCCGTGTCTGCATATGTACTTACGTGGTTGCTTAATGACATCCACTGGGAAGACACAGTGTGAAGTTTCATATGTGTGGTGATCTCGAGCCACCACCTCCACCTGAAACACAACATACAGTAATTATATTTTATTTTTCTATCTTCCAATCCACCTATCTAACTATCTGTCTATCTGTCTGTCTATTTGTCCATCAATTTTTAAATCTTTTTTTTTTTTTTAATGCAAGGAAGAAGGAACCAAGGGCCATGGGCCAGAATACTGTTCCATCCAAGAAAAAGTAAAAACAATACAAAAGAGAGCCAAATTCAAGATCCATTCATTTCGAGATGCCTGGACACACTGCATTTGAAAGACTGGAGATCATAGGAAGTAGGGAATACAGACAGAGGGAAACAGTTCCAGAGTTGACCAGTTGCATAAATGAAGGACTGGGAGTAACGGTTAACTCTTGCATTAAAGAGCTGGACAGAAAAGGGATGAGAGTTTGCTGCTAGACGGGTACTACGTGCCCGTCGCAGAGGTGGAGGGATGAAAGCAGACAGTTCAGAGGAACAGTGACCATTGAAGTAGCGATAGAAGAGAGATAAAGAAGCAACAGTGCGGCAAAGAGACAAAGGTTGAAGGGAATCAGTAAGAGGGGGAGAGTTAATGAGACGAAAAGCCTCTGACTCCACCCTGTTGAGAAGAACCGCATGTGGGGAGCCTCCCCACACATGAGAGCTGTACTCCATACACGGGCGAATAAAACCCGTGTACAAGGTCAACATCTGTGCAGGGGTAAAGAAAGCTCGGAGTCGGCCCAGCACACCTAACCTCTTCGAAGCAGATTTCACAAGAGATGTAATATGTTCTTTCCAAGACAAATCCCGAGAGAATGAAACCCCTAGCATGTTCAAGGATGATGCAGGACTGAGCTGGACATTATTAAACATTAGTGGGTAATCCTGAGGAAGATTATGTCGGGTTGATAAGTGTAAGAACTGAGTTTTTGATGTATTAAAAATAACAAAATTATTTTTACCCCAATCAGAGATATGAGCCAAGTCAGACATTAGGTGTGCCATAGCCTCATCCCTTGTTTGCTGAAGTAACTGCTGAGATGGACGTTGCGGAAATCGAATGGAAAGGTGAAGGGTGGAATCATCAGCATATGAGTGGATAGGGTTAGATGTACAGCTTAGAAGGTCATTGATGAATAAAAGAAAGAGAGTTGGTGATAGGACAGAGCCCTGAGGAACACCACTGTTGATAGGTCTAGGAGAAGAACGATGGCCGTCTACAACAGCAGCTATAGAACGACCAGAAAGGAAGCTAGAGATGAAGGCACAGATAGAAGGATAGAAACCGTAAGAGGGCAGTTTGGAAATCAAAGATTTATGCCAGACTCGATCGAAAGCCTTTGAGATGTCAAGTGCAATGGCAAAGCTTTCGCCAAAGTCCCGAAAGGAGGATGACCAGGAGTCTGAAAGGTAGGTGAGAAGATCGCCAGTGGAGCGTCCCTGACGGAACCCATACTGACGATCAGAAAGAAGGTTGTGACAGGAAAGATGCTTTAAAATTTTTCTGTTAAGAACTGATTCGAAAACTTTTGATACACAGGATGTTAAAGCAATTGGACGATAGTTAGAGGGTTGGGAATGGTCACCCTTCTTTGGGACTGGCTGAATGAGAGCAAACTTCCAGCAAGAAGGAAAGGTACAAGTTGAGAGACAAAGGCGAAAGAGTTTACCTAGGCAGGGTGTAAGCACAGAAGCACAGTTTTTGAGGACAACAGGAGGGACTCCATCAGGCCCATATGCCTTGTTAATATTGAGGCCAGTGATGGCAGAAAATACATCAGCTGAAGAAATTTTAATG
>JAGKTI010000290.1:123963-151879 GCA_018397915.1 Birgus latro
TTTGAGTGATGAGTTTTCCGTGAATGTTGGTGTGCATCAGGGGTCAGTTTTGAGTCCCTTGTTGTTTATCATGGTGCTTGAAGCCCTCTCACGTGACTTCAGAGATGGACTCCCATGGGAGATGTTGTATGCTGATGATTTGGTGTTGATTGCAGAGAATGAAAAGGAGGCGGAGGAAAGATTTAAGAAGTGGAGAGATGGTATGGGGTACAAGGGCTTAAGGGTAAATGCAGATAAAACAAAAGTGATGATATCTAGGGTTGGTGGCGGTATAATCAGAGGAGAGGGAGAGTGGCCATGTGCAGTTTGCCACAAGGGTGTGGGAAGTAATTCCATCTTGTGTAGTGTTTGTGATAAATGGGTGCACAAGAGATGTAGTGGTATTAGAGGCAGACTGCGAGATGATGCTGATTTCATGATTGCGGCGTGTCGGAGAGAGCAGGTGGAGATTGTTAGGCGTGAGAGGGTTGAATTTGCAGGTGAGTCTCTTGAGTGTGTGGAGGAGTTTTGTTATTTGGGAGACATATTATGTGCCGGAGGTGGGGCTGGAGTTAGCTCGGTTGCTAGGGTGAGAAGTGGTTGGAAGAAGTTCAGGGAGCTGTTGCCTCTCCTGACACTGAGAGGACTCTCCTTACGTGCTAAGGAGTCTTTGTATGCAGCGTGTTTTCTTTTTTTAATGCAAGGAAGAAGGAACCAAAGGCCACAGGCCTGCATACTGTTCCTTCCAAGAAAAAGCAAAAACAATACAAAAGAGAGCCAAATTCAAGATCCATTCATTTCAAGATGCCTGGACACACTGCGTTTGAAAGACTGGAGATCATAGGAAGTAGGAAATACAGACAGAGGAAGACAGTTCCAGAGTTGACCAGTTGCATAAATGAAGGACTGGGAGTAAAGGTTAACTCTTGCATTAGAGAGCTTGACAGAAAAGGGATGAGAGTTTGTTGCTAGACAGGTACTACGTGCCCGTCGTAGAGGTGGAGGGATGCAAGCAGACAGTTCAGAGGAACAGTGACCATTGAAGTAGCGATAGAAGAGAGATAAAGATGCAACAGTGCGGCGATGAGACAAAGGTTGAAGGGAATCAGTAAGAGGAGGAGAGTTAATGAGACAAAAAGCCTTTGATCCACCCTATTGAGAAGAGATACATGTGGGGAGCCTCCCCACACATGAGAGTTGTACTCCATACACGGGCGAATAAAACCCATGTACAAGGTCAACAACTGTGCAGGGGTAAAGAAAGTTCGGAATCGGCTTAGCACACCTAATCTCTTGGAAGCAGATTTCACAAGAGATGTAATATGTTCTTTCCAAGACAAATCCCGAGAGAATGAAACCCCTAGCATGTTCAAGGATGATGCAGGACATAACTGTTCATTATTAAACATTAGTGGGTAATCCTGAGGAGATTTTGTCGGGTTGATAAGTGTAAGAACTGAGTTTTTGATGCATTAAAAATAACAAGATTATTTTTACCCCAATCAGAGATACGAGCCAAGTCAGACATTAGATGTGCCATAGCCTCATCCCTTTTTTGTTGAAGTAACTGCTGAGATGGACGTTGCAGGAACCGAATGGAAAGGTGAAGGGTGGAATCATCAGCATATGAGTGGTAGATGTACAGCTTAGAAGGTCAATGATGAATAAAAGGAAGAGAGTTGGTGATAGGACAGAGCCCTGAGGAACACCAATGTTGATAGGTCTAGGAGAGGAACGATGGCCGTCTACAACAGCGGCTATAGAACGACCAGAAAGGAAGCTAGAGATGAAGGCACAGATAGAAGGATAGAAACCGTAGGAGGGCAGTTTGGAAATTAAAGATTTATGCCAAACTCTATCGAAAGCCTTTGAGATGTCAAGTGCAATGACAAAGATTTCGCCAAAGTTCCGAAAGGAGGATGACCAGGTCTGAAAGGTAGGTGAGAAGATCGCCAGTGGAGCGTCCCTGACGGAACCCATACTGACGATCAGAAAGAAGGTTGTGACAGGAAAGGTGATTTAAAATTTTTCTGTTAAGAATTGACTCGAAAACTTTTGATACACAGGATATTAAAGCAATTCGATGATAGTTAGAGGGTTAGGAATGGTCACCCTTCTTTGGGACTGGCTGAATGAGAGCAAACTTCCAGCAAGAAGGAAAGGTACAAGTTGAGAGACAAAGGCGAAAGAGTTTACCTAGGCAGGGTGTAAGCACAGAAACACAGTTTTTGCGGACAACAGGAGGGACTCCATCAGGACCATATGCCTTTTTAGTATTGAGGCCAGTGATGGCAGAAAACACATCAGCTGAAGAAATTTTAATGTCAGTCAAGAGGAAGCCAGAGGGGGGAAGTGATGGAGGAATAGCACCGGAATCGTCTAAGGTGGAATTGGAGGAGAAAGTCTGAGCAAAGAGATCTGCATTATCTTAGAAGAAATAGCTACAGAGCCATCAGAGTAGAAAAGAGGAAGGAAGGATGATGAGGTAAAGTTGTTAGAAAGGTTTTTGGCAAGGTGCCAGAAGGAGCGAGAAGAATTCGAGTTGGAGAGTTGGGAACATTTAGCACGGATGAAATTGTTTTTAGCAGAGCGAAGAACAGACTTAGAATGATTCCGGGCAGAAATATATAAAAGGTGTGATTCAGGGGTGGGTTGGCTCCGGTACCTCTTATAGGCCCGCTCCTTGTTGCGGACAGCATTAGAACGAGCGTGATTAAACCAAGGCTTTCTTGCATTAGTCAGAGCATATGAGAAAGAAATGTATGCTTCCATGCCCAAGAGAATAACCTCCATAACGCGCAAGGCACACTCAGATGGCTCCCGGCCAAGGAAGCAATAATCATTCCATGGAAAATCAAAGAAGTACTGCCTGAGGGCCTCCCAATCTGCAGCTCCAAAGTGCCACAGGCGGCGTTTCTTTGGAGGGTCCACAGGCCGTACTGGAGCGATTGGACATGTTAAGGTAATAAGATTATGACTGGAGGAGCCCAACGGAGAGAAAAGATGAACAGTGTAAGCAGAAGGATTAGCTGTTAGGAAAAGGTCAAGTATGTTGGAACTCTCTCCAAGGCGGTCAGGGATACGGGTAGGGTGCTGTACAAGCTGCTCTAGGTCATTAAGGATAGAAAAGATGTAGGCTTGTTCACCAGGTGGATCAGTGAAAGGAGAGGAGAGCCAAAGGTGGTGGTGAACATTGAAATCTCCTAGAATGGAGATTTCAGAGAAAGGAGAAATGGATAGAATGGGTTCCATCGTAGAAGTAAGATAGTCAAAGAATTTTTGATAGTCAGTAGAATTAGGAGATAAGTAAGCAGCACAGATATATTTAGTCAGAGAATGACAGGAAAGCCGAAGCCAGAGAGTAGAGAATTCAGAAGAATCAAGTTCAGGAACACGAGAGCAAGATAGATCGTTGCGTACATATACGCAACAGCCACCTTTGGCTTTGAAACGAGAATAGAGAAAGTAGGAGGATACAGAAAAGGGTTTTCTGTCAGTTGCCTCAGACAGCTGAGTCTCAGTGAGAAAGAGAAGATGAGGTTTAGAGGAGAAGAGGTGGTGCTCGACAGCATGAAAGTTAGAGGAAAGGCCGCGAATGTGTTAGGAGTATGATGCTGTTTGGTAGTGAGACCTGGGCAGTAGTAAAGGAAGAGGATATTCACAAGTTTAAGCGTACAGAAATGACAATGATTAGGTGGATATGCAGTGCGTCCCTGCGTGCAAGGCCTGGGGGGGCTGGATTTACGATGGAAGAGTTGAGAGGTAGGATGGGACTGGAGTGTATTGGTGTTGTGATGAGGAGAGGTAGGCTGAGGTGGTCTGGACATGTGGAGAGGATGGAGGATGATAATTGGGTACAGAGGGTGAGAGGTGTTAATATTGGGGGAAGGGTTGGGAGGGGTAGACCAAGAAAGACATGGGACGAGGTCATTAAGTGTGACTTAAGTGTTAAGGGACTGAACAGGGAGGCTGCCAGGGATCAAGCAGCGTGGAGAGCCGCCATTAGGTGACCAAGGCCGACGCATGCAAGCATGTTGGAGCCTTCAAAAACGAAGCAAAACGAATTCAGTTCTAGTGAAGTATTCTATCATACAAATTACCGTATACTGCTTGGCTGACTTGTTTATTACAGTAATTAGGATCACTGCATTCGTGTTTATCAGAAAAGTCATATTCAGTCACTCCATGCTGACGATTTCAGTATATTTTTTTTCTTTACTGTTGATTACTAATATTTTCAAAAAAAGTTTCAATGTGCAAATTTTTTATGAAAATACACCAAATGGAGTTCTTGGCAATATGTCTGTGATGCTGGGCACGTGATGATTAGGTGGAATGGCCTTAGATATACTACTCCAGCAAGGGACCCCTGAATCTGAGCCACACCACCTGGGCTGGCACTGCATCCTCACCTCAACATGGGCGGACCATGAAGAGGGTGACCACCAGTAGGGAGAAACAGTTGCCAAGGCTAAAAAAGTGGCATAAGAGGCCCTCCTCTGAGACATCGGAAGAAACAGGCCCGATTTTCCCATAGGAAAATTCACCACTGAAAGGTGATGAACTAACCAGCACCTGACAGGCCAGTTCCCAGCTAGGTGAGGAACTCAGGAGGCACAGTCATCTTGGCCACATCACCAGCCAACAAACTGATTCTAATCACTTAACATTTCCCATGTACCCTAAGTGAACCCTTAATGCAGTATTCTGGGACTGTTTTCTTCTATCTGTATTTTCTACTGCCTATGACCTCCAGTCTTTTATATGCAATATGTCCAGGTATCTCAAAATGAACAGATCTTGAATTTGGCTCTGTAAGTTGTTATTTTTTCTTGGAGAGAACAATCTTGCAGGCTTCTAGCCTTTGGTTCCTTCTTCCTCACATAAAAAAAGAAAAATTACCCAATGCAGACATATAGGTCCTTGAATCCGTACAGAAAGCATACACCAGGCAAATAAAGGGCAAGAAAGCACTCTCCTAATGGGACAGACCAAAAAAAGAAATGGGTATTACTGTCATATTTTACAGTCAAGCCCGTCGGGTATTCCAGCTTTTTCTACAAATTAAACTTCTCAAATTGGGAGGGGAGGGATCTTCTCTATGACATTTTCTTTCCAAATGTGTCTTAGGTTAGGGTTTAAGTTTGATTACATTAGGTCAAGTTAGGTTAGGTCTATCTATCTATTGCCAGATGCCTTAATCCCATAAGGAGTGGCCACAAACAAATCGCCTCCATGTCGCCCTGTCCCCTGCCATTTTACTGCCCTGCTCCCAGCTCAAACCCCCCACTCTCATATATCTCTCCACTCCATCCCTCCATCTCATCCTTGGCATCCTCCTCCTTCTTGCCCCTTCCACCTCACTCACATACATACTCCTCATCAGTCTCTCGTTCTCCATCCTTGACACATGGCCAAACCACATCAGTGTGTTTCTCCTAATGTTTCCTATCACATCCACATCCACACCACAATGCTCCTTCACTTCCTCATTTGTCAGTCTGTCCCTCCATGTGACTCCATATGCTCCTCTCAAAAAACTCAATTCCACTGTTCTCACTCTTGACTTGTGTCCCTCCAACAAGGTCCAAGCTTCACTTCCATACGTTAGAAATGGTATCACAATACTGTCATGCAGTAACTTCTTCACTTCCCTGCTCACTTCCCTGATTCTTATCACTGCTTTCAAAGAACCAGCAACCTATCTTCCTTGCTTTACCTTTTCAAGCACTTCACCCTCTAAACTTCCATTCTTACTCATCACACTACCCAAGTACTTAAATGCACTCAAGTTTTCCATTTTTGCCTCATCCAACCTCACTGAACATTCAGTGACTTCATTTCTCTTGAAGACCATAACTTTACTCTTCTCTACATTCACCTTTAGATTTAGTTTTTTTTTTTTTTTTTTTTTTTTTGTGTCCAACTTCTGGGCATAGGCTTCACAGCCTGCTATCAAGGCCCAGTCGTCCTCCTACAATCTACATGTCACCACTTCGACGCTTAACACCCACCGTCCATATTGAATACATGCTAGGGCTGTCTCATACAGGACTGGTGTATTAGTATTAGCGGGGTCATTTTTACGACATGTCGGCGGGTCTTCTGGTAGATCAGTAAAGCCTGATTTAATGAAATTCAAATCCTTAAACTGTTAGGATAGGTTAATTTAAATTTAGAAAAAAAAGGGGAGGGTGGCAGAAATTAGTCTCAAAATCATTTGAAATACGGGTAAATCCTTCCCCTAGTGAAAAAATTATAAAAGAAAAATACGTATTTCGGTCGATCACAAGGATTTTATATCATATTTGATCTCAACCCCAAACAGGGGTTAGCGGTCATTTGCGATGGAAACTAATCTCTAAATCATTTAAAATAGGAGTAAGTCCTACCCCTAGCAAAAGAAAAAAATTAAAATATCCTGACGGTAATAAATGACTAAAATTCCAAAACTGGGGCTATATTCTCAGCAGCAACATAGAGAAAGATACATTATATATCATCTACAAACAAAAGGTCCTTGAAAAACTGGTACCCAACCCTTCCAACATCAGTAAGGTGGAACCACATTTAACCAGAGGGCTGGTCGCAAGTGTGTACGAAAAATCCCACCATCACAAGCACCAGTGAGGATCAAGACTCCTCTCATCCAGTCTGCCCTACAATGGTCCCAGAATCTTCTGCCTGCCACAAGAAATTTGGAACCCCATTAACTGCTCTGTAAAATACTTGAAAGTCTGACTAGATGAATTCCTGAGGACGATACCTGATAAACCACCAGTGCCGGGATACACATCACTCTGCAGAGCAGCTACAAATTCACTACCGGACCAAGTGGATCTACAATACAGGGACGCTGGGTTAAAGTTGGAACATCATTGGGTCAATTTTCGGAAAACTACACTTCTCCGTCCAGGAAATCTGACAGCCACGTCGTATACCATGTTAATCTGAATCTATTCCACTAAACATATGTTTTCGGAAATATATACAGTATTTAACGTAAAAATCCTATACAGTATAATAGTACCTTGGATCACCCCTCAGTTTCAAACTTTCGAGTCAGTGTTTCTCCCTGTCACGGCAACTCCCGAGTGTGACGTCATGCCACTACAGTGCATGCTCGGATGTCATGGCCAACGAAATTAAAATCAGTCAAAAGGCGGACCAATCAAATCATTGATAACGTTAGGAGATTTTCAAATTTCAAACATCTCTTATTTTAGTCAATTCTACGATGGTGTCCTCTTATGGTGGGTGTGCTGTGACTGAATACAAGGCCATCGCTCATTTTTAAAGAATAATCAGGGAACTGTAAATTTCCTATGCAGTCACAGCGTTCTGCCTTCCTCCCCGAAGTGTAAGAAGTGACCCTCACTATAGATAGGATCTTCATCAGTGGTACTGTAAGAATTATAAGAGTTACACAAATTCAAAGAAGCAGAGGGCATGTGGGTTTAGCGTATTAGATTATTGGGGAACTTTATCCTTCCACCTCATCCTCTTCCAACGACATTTAAGGTAAGGTTAATGTTAGGTTAGGTTAATGATATGGGGGGGACTGGGAGGGCGAAGCCCCCCATTCAGGGTATATGGTTCAACCCATATCCTCGATTTCGAAACCAAAAATAATTTTTCTGATCAATTTTAGTGTGATCTAAATGAATTTGACCTTCGTTTTTTTTGGATTTCACCCATTTTGGAGATAGGCTTGGTATGCCTATCTCCAAAACGAGTGATTTCCGACAAAAGTGCAGGTCAAATTCATTCAAATTACACTAAAACTGACCAGAAAAAAAATATTTGGTTTCGAAATGGAGAAATGTAGTTTTCTGAAAATTGACCCATCATTGCTCTGAGGAATCTCCTCGCCACACCTACAAGTAAACAAGTAAGTAACTAGACCCACTGATGGAATCTGACAACTGTGAGGGAAAAAAAATTGTCAGCTGACCTTATAATATGGCCTAGGCTTCGAGCTTCACTAGTGGCACCGCCACCCGGAGTGGAAAGCCGAGTCCACTTCTCAGTGGCTCCATCCTCATCATTTGCAGTTGACATCGTCCTCATCCTCTTGCCAGGAGCACTGTCCAGCCGGCAGGGGTGGGTTCCACCTGGGCGTCCTGAGAGTTGAGACCGGTCACTCAAGACCCCAATTTGAACTATAAAACGGGATTCCTGCAGTTTCACAACCAAACTGGATAAGTACCTGAAAGATATGGGTATATATTATTTGGCCAGGCCTACTGTTACCCATAACCCTTAAGTGTAAGTGTACACAGAAAAGCAGCATGGACTGTAAGAGCAAAAAACCGACGATGGGATCCATACCCTATACCAAGACAGTGAACGATACAGCCCAGAAGCCCACGTCCGGCAGCATCTACCCTCTGGATGTGTCGAACTGTTAATATAACCAAAATGTGTACTGTACAGTAGCACGGGGCATATACAAATAAGTAATTACTCCACGTTAAAACTCTTATTTGGACTACAACTATCAGGTGGTTTAAAATCAACCACTGTTAGATTATAACAAATCATAATTTTATCAAAGTACTAATCACTGAAATTGATCTGTTTTCCCCACTGAGCTCTATAGTCTCAGTGGTTTTCCCTTCCCGAAGTCTCAATAATAGCAGACGACATTTTATCATCAGCTATTTCTAACTTGTGGAGACTTTTCTGTGTGCTTTTAAATATCTCATGAAAATAACGTAATATATAAAACTAATGCAGAAGTAATTCTGAAAGTAATTCTGAAAAATGTTACATTTTCCAGTGTATTGCTGGGTGACGGTGCAGCGCAGACGTGTTTTGTCAACAAATTAGAATTGCCAATTTAGCCTTTTTTGCGCTAGCTTTATAAAATTTTAATCTTTACTTAGCGACATTTGTTAAAGTTTAGTGACCAACAATTTTGCTGTATTCTAGAGTTCCCTAGAGTTTTAACAATATTCCAAGGATTACTGGCACTTTTCTAGCGAAGCTTTTGGAGGTTTCTATGTTCAACTTCATTCTAGCTAGTTTTTGAATGAACGCTTAGCGTTTTTTTTGTGACAGATTTGGCAATCCTATCTGTATGGCAGCTGATAACATTGGCTGGAAGCTGATCGGTCTCGAGACTGGTGTGTTGTGATAACCTGTTTGTCTAGGCAGATCTCCTTCAAGAATGACTTGCAGCATGTTATTCAGGCTTGTGGTGGGGTTCTGTGCCATTGCCTTAGTGTGCGGTGATGTTGAGGAAGAAGGAATTGTGGGAGCAGAAACCTACAGGATTGAAGGTCGTGTGGTCAGACCAGACTCGTCAATTGTCAGTCCAGCAGAGTGGTTTGCAAATACTAAAGTTTTCACCAACAGCGGTCATTTAGGCTTCCTAAGGTAAATATTAGAAATTAGCTAAATGCACGTTCTACTTTAAGCACCAGAAAACCTTAGCAATTCAATTTCTATTCCTCCAGTTTGTTTTCTGTTTTTTCTGACTTCATAGTGGTAAACAATTGTTTTCTGTTAACTTGGACCCCCCTTGTTATAAGTTCTTTTTGCCTCACCGTCATTTGTTTTTCTCAGGTGTAATGGAAGATACTCAAACTTACTGAGTTGATGAGTGTTTACAAAACCATAACTTGATTCCTAGAAAAGTAATGGTAATTCTTTACCAAATGGGGGGAGGGGGAGGCTGAAGTTGAATGAAGATGAAATGGAGGGATGGAGTGGGGGGATATATGAGAGAGGGGGTGTGTGGTGAGTGAACAATGTTTATATCACCTATATTATTGTGTGAAAATCAATATAGTCTTGTACTACACATAAATTCGTACCAAATAAATACATAAATACGTAATTTAAAGTGGCTTAAATTAATTAACTCTCCCATAGTTCGTTTTCGTTGAAGCCAGGTACTCTGAGAGACAATGAAAAGGTAAGGCTGACTGTCACCTGTAGCAACATTTATAAGCTCAGGAGGGCAATTTCTCTATGAATTTTTGATGTTTCTCACCAAAAGCAGAAGTTTGAGCCAAAAAAAAAAAATCCGAAATTGGTTGGGATTGGGGGGAGGTCAGATGTGGAATATCGGTCGGGATGTGACGGGTTATTTTTACCCCAGTCAGAGATATGAGCCAAGTCAGACATTAGGTGTGCTATAGCCTCATTCCTTGTTTGCTGAAGTAACTGCTGAGATGGATGTTGCGGGAACCGAATGGAAAGGTGAAGGGTGGAATCATCAGGTATGAGTGGGTAGGCTTAGATGTACAGCTTAGAAGGTCTTTGATGAATAAAAGGAAGAGAGTTGGTGATAGGACAGAGCCCTGAGGAATACCACTGTTGATAGATCTAGGAGAAGAGCGATGGCAGTCTACAGCAGCGGCTATAGAACGACCAGAAAGGAAGCTAAAGATGAAGGCTCAGATAGAAGGATAGAAACCGTAGGAGGGCAGTTTGGAAGTTAAAGAGTTATGCCAGACTCAGTTGAAAGCCTTTGATGTCAAGTGCAATGGCAACCTTTCGCCAAAGTCTCGAAAGGAGGATGACCAGGAGTCTGAAAGGTAGGTAAGAAGATCGCCAGTGGAGCGTCCCTGACGGAACCCATACTGACGGTCAGAAAGAAGGTTGTGATAGGAAAGATGTTTTTAAATTTTTCTGTTAAGAATAGACTCAAACACTATTGAAACACAGGATGTTAAAGCAGTTGGACGATAGTTAGAGGGTTTGGAATGGTCACCCTTCTTTGGGACTGGCTGAATGAGAGCAAACTTCCAGCAAGAAGGAAAGGTACAAGTTGAGAGACAAAGGCGAAAGAGTTTACCTAGGCAGGGTGTAAGCACAGTTCTTGAGGACAACAGGAGAGACCCCATCAGGCCCATATGCCTTTGTAGTATTGAGGCCAGTCATGGCTGAAAATACATCAGCTGAAGAAATTTTAATGTCAGGCATGAGGAAGTCTGAGGGGGGAAGTGATGGAGGAACAGCACCGGAAATGTCTAAGGTGGAAGAAAATAATATAATCAAATACTCGCAGCATGGATTCAGACATCATCGTTCATGCTTAACAAACTTACTGGACTTCTTCCATGATGTTTACAAATCATATGATGACTCAATAGCAGTAGATATAATTTATCTTGACTTTCAGAAAGCATTTGACACTGTCCCCCACAAGCATCTCATGAGCAAAATAGAAGCACATGGAGTAAAAGGAAATATGCAGAAATGATTACAAGATTGGCTTTCACACCGAAAACAGCGGGTTGTGATAAACGGAAAGGAATCTGAATGGAGTAATTTGATTAGCGGCATTCCCCAAGGCTCAGTTCTCGGACTGATACTTTTTATTATCTATATAAACGATATTGATGAGGGTCTAAATTATAAAATATCCAAATTTGCAGATCTATCTATCTATCTATTGCCAGACGCCATAATCCCATAAGGGGTGGCCATTTGACTTTGAGTTATTTGTTTTACAGGGAGGGGCACTAACCCTCCACCAACCCACTTGCTGACACGTAGGGAGCACGTATGGTTTGGTTATATGGTTACCACCCAGCGTTGTAAATGGTTTCCTGGCTTACAGGAAACCATTTGGCTTGTCACTCAATGTAAAGCCACCTGTAAAGGAAAGAAAAGCAATAAGAAGTGACAGGAAAGATGGGAGAAATAGGAAGAGAGGAGGGGAAAAGAATGATAAAGGCTAAGGAAGAAGTAGGCAGCACTACATCAAGTGAGTGGATGATGGTCGCCACCACCTACCATTTGCAGATGATACTAAAATAACCAGTAAAGTAACTTCAAAATTTCAGTGGTAACAGTTACAAAATGACCTCAGCACTTTAACAAGCTAAGCAGAAAAATGGCAAGTGAAATTCAACACAGGAAAATATAAAGTACTTCATATTGGAAGTAACAACATCCATGCGAATTACAAAATGAATAATGTCCACTTATCAGGTACAGACAGTGAAAAGGATCTTGGTGTTATAATATCAATTGACCTAAAACCGAATAAGCAGTGCACCAAAGTGGTTAAAATTGTAAACAAGTTGGTGGGTTTTATTGGAAGAACTTTTGAGTTTAAATCGGAAAATTGTCATACTTGCCTTGTATAGCTCGCTAGTGCACCCCCATCTTGAGTATTGTGTGCAGTTCTGATCTCCGTACTACAGAAAGGACATAGAAAAATTAGAGAAAATACAGCGATGAATCACAAAAATTATACCACAACTTAGAAACAATCCATATGAGGAACACCTCAAAGAACTTAAATTATTTAGCCTAATGAAGCACAGGTTAAGAGGTGACCTTATTGAAGTTTTCAAAATCATGAAAGGATATGAAAAACATGAATAAATATTTTGAAATAGACCGGTCGAGACAAACCAGAAGTAATGGCTGCAAAATTATGGGAAAGCGTTTCCAATCCCATGAAACAAAATACTTTTTCTTCAACAGAGTCGTAAATATCTGGATCAGATTACCCTCAGATACCATTAACAGTATCTCAATTAAGACATTCAAAAACAAAATATTTTAGACAAGTATTTGCATGAGAATCCTCAGCTGACTCTTTTTCTGTCTGAATAACTTACTTTTATAGCTATGTGTAAGTTTATTCCCCTTTTGTCTACAAGACACCCCATAAACAACGTACGTGTACATAGTGTTGCATCACGTCATTATATATTTTTCAGTTGATTTCTATCTATCTATCTATTGCCAGACGCCTCAATCCCGAACGGGGTGGCCACAAACAAATCGCCTCCATGTCACTCTGTCCCCTGCCATTTCACTACCACGCTCCCAACTCACACCCCCCTCTCTCATATACCTCTCCACTCCATCCCTCCATCTCATCCTCGGCCTCCCCCTCCCTCTCGCCCCCTCCACCTCACTCACATACACTCTCCTTGTCAATCTTTCACTCTCCATCCTCTCCACATGCCCAAACCACCTTAACGTGTTTCTCCTGACGCTTCCCATCACGTCCTCAAGCACACCACAACGCTCCTTCACTTCCTCATTTGTTAGTCTGTCTCTCCATGTGACTCCACATGCTCCTCTCAAATAACTCATTTCCACTGCTCTCACTCTTGACTTCTGTCCTTCCAACAGGGTCCAAGCTTCACTTCCATATGTCAGAGTTGGTATCACAATACTGTCATGTAACAACTTTTTCACTTCCATGCTCACCTCCCTGTTTCTTATCACTGCTTTCAACGAACCAGCAACCTTCCTTCCCTGCTGTACCCTTTCGAGCACTTCACCCTCCAGACTACCATCCTTACTCATCACACTGCCCAAGTACTTAAATTCACTCACATTCTCCATATCCTTCCCATCCAATCTCACTGTACACTCACTGGCTTCACTTCTCTCGAAGACCATCACTTTACTCTTCCCCACATTCACCTTTAGATTCCGTTTCTTACACACTCTCCCAAACTCATCTACCAAGCCTTGCAGCTCCCCTTCGTCTTCACTCAACAACACAGTATCATCTGCAAACAACAGTACAGGTAGTTTCCAAACACTGCCCTCTCTCACTAGGGCCGCTCCAACATCCACTGCCCGACCTTGTATCTCTTTTATAACCCCATCCATATACAGATTGAACAACCATGGAGACATGACACATCCTTGTTTCAATCCAACCTTCAAATGGAAAGATTCACTCAGTTTGCCATCCACACGCACTGCAGCCTTAGCACCCTCATACATACTCTTCACTGCCTTCAACAACTTCCCATCCACTCCATATATTCTTAATACCTTCCACAAACCTTGTCTATCCACCCTGTCATATGCTTTCTCCAGATCCATGAAGGCTGCATACAACTTCTTGCCCTGCTCTAGAAACTTTTCCACTAAGGATCTAAGAATGAATACCCGGTCTACACAACCTCTTCCCTTCCTAAAACCTCCTTGTTCTTCTCCAACTAATTCCTCAGTAATTTCCCTAACTCTGTCAATAAGTATCCTACCATATATTTTTCCTATTACACTCAGAAGGCAAATGCCCCTATGATTACCACACACTGCTTTTTCCCCTTTTCATTTGTACATAGGAATAATTATACCTGACTTCCAATCCTCCGGGACTCTACCCTCCTCCCAAGCCAATCTGCACACCTTCCACATCCATTCTGCTACTATCTCTCCCCCATGCTTCAGCATTTCACCACACACTCCATCAATTCCTGGGGCTTTCCCCATTTTAACTTTCTTCATTGCTTCCACCACTTCCATCCTGGTGATTTCTTCCTCTCTTCTCACAACCCTCCTTCTCCCTGCCATTCCCCAGCCACTTATACTTGCATTACTTTCATTCTCTGTGTTCAACAGTTCATTAAAGTGTTCTCTCCATCTGTTTACTTTTTCTCCCTTCTCCACTAGTAATCTACCATTTTTATCTTTCACACCCCCACTGACTTTGTTGGCACCCTGTCTAGCTCTCTTTACCTCCTTCCAGAGCATTTTCTTACATTCCTTCCACTTTGCACTCAAATTCCTTCCAAACTCAATTTATTTGATGCAAGTAAAGTAATATAAGCACAGATTAGGATCTGCACAGATAGCCCTGGGTTAGCAGTCACTACACTTACTTTCAACCTGTGATGGGCTGTGGATCACTTGTACTGACTAATGAGACCACCGCTCCTATTTCTACCATGCAGATCGTGTGTACCTGAGCCTCCTAGCTCGGGTTTATCTGCCTAATGCCCGTTTACGCTAAATTCCCCCTTTTAGCTCACGTAATCCAAGTGAATATTGGCCAGTCCACTTTGAATGATCCATCCATTTGGTATACTATGTCTAGTTGCATATGATTTTGAGTGTGGTGTATATTTAACATTGAGAGAATATTCTTTGGGATAATATTTTAAGTTTTTTCCCCGCAGAGTCCAGCTGAGACCACGGGATTACTGTATTTATGTGTATCTGTAACTTTTGAATTCCTGCAGAGTCCAACTGAGACCACGGGATTATTTAGCTATATTCACGTGTATCTGTATCTTTTGAATTCCTGCAGAGTCCAACTGAGATCACAGGATTACCGTATTCATGTTGTTATGTCTACAGATGCCCCATTAACTCAATGTACCCGTTTATAATGTCATGCCATAGCTATTAGTTTATTTGATTACTTTCTCTTTCAGGTTACTCCAAAACTTCGCGAAACATGAAACGTTGAAGTGTGAAGTTAAGAATCAATGGGAAAAATAGATGGGCCTTCCAGTGAGACAGCTACCTACCCTATCAAAGTACTATAACACCAAACAGGCTCTACCCAGGATTAAATATGGAGTGTTTATTTGATGGTTATACAGCATAACACAATAAACATGTACCTGAAATGACATTAGAACTGTTATAAAGAGTTGCAAACTAAAAATCCTTATCAGAAATAAAGTAAACAGTGGCATGAGTGGCAGATGAAGGTGTGGTGAGGGTGGAAGGCCTAGTTACTAGGTGACATGGGCCTCTCTGGGGAAGCCCTATCACCTAAGCTGAAGCCCTCAAAGTCAAATTCAGGCTCAGCAACTCCACTTCCTCTCTGTCCACTTCTCCTCCTTCACCCTCCTCTCCTGTCACGTCTAAGTCTTGTATAATAGCAGCCACATTCTGTGTCATATTAAAAAATCGTGTGATCCTGGCTTGTCTCTGCTCCAGTATGTTTCTGTTGTAGGCTGCCATCACTTGAGACTTCAGATCATTCAAGGTGGATAGGATCTGGATAGCCTCAGGCATAGTCCCGGTGTATGTCTCGAAGGATGTTGCCGTGTCGGTTATGATGGACAGGCTGTGGGACAATTTCTGGGTGGTCATCTTCTCCTGTGCAGTGTGATCTGGCCTTTCATTCTCTTCACTAGAGTTCATCTCTTCCTCTGTTATGTCAACCACACTTGAGTCTAAGTCGTAGTATGTAAAGTGGTGTCTTACAGCTGTTTCGTCCACCTCTGCTGTGTGTAGGCCTGTGCGTCTGATTGCACAATAAAAACAAACTTCATTATGTGGATATTAATACAGTAAAAAACAGTGGCACAAATAAAGATTAAGGGAAAAAAACACAGACACATTTACTTTATTGTTATTTTATGTGCACTCACCTGCTTGTTGAGAGGTTCCTTGTTCTTCCTTAGGGGTATAATGCAACATAACAGTAACCAACGTTACCAATTTTCATTACAATACTGTATATTCTTCCCCTGAATTGTTCTAACTAACACTTGGTTGGTTAACTCTAAAAACTAACCCCATTAGGTGGATATTGATTCAGTAAAAAACCATGGCACAAATAAAGATTAAGGGAAAAAAAACACAGACACATTTACTTTATTGTTATTTTACGTGCACTCACCTGCTTCTTGAGATGTCCCTTGTTTTTCCTGAGTGTCCTTATGGTGCTGTCAGGAGCCCCAGTCAGTCGACTATCTCAGGGGCTGTCAACCCCTCCTCAATGAGCTGCAAAATCCTCTGCTTCTTGGCCACACAAAAAACACAATGGTGACGGGGTCTGTAGTACCGCCGCTGTATCGATAGAGGGCAGGGTGGTCGCAAGATGGCCGCCAACAAATGAACATCGGTATGCGTCGTCTGCTGAGTATCGGCTGCCAGCTGGAAGCGGCGACGAAGATTGGGAGAAAATGACGAAGTTTGTGACATGTTGGAAACTTTTTTCTTTCGCGAAAAATGAAGGGAGGAAGTACGAGGACTTACTGTAGAATGTGACCTTTTCTTTCCAGTATTTCCTATGAAATTTCCATGTCAGTTTTTCCATGCTGCATGGTGGTTTTTCTCACTTTTTCCTGGAGGGTTTGGGGGTGGGAGGAGCCTTCTTGCTTTACTATCCTTATCCTTCAGCATGTAGAGATAGATCTTGTAGTCATAGCCTTCTCTGTAAGAAACAGCTCGATAGGACGAGAAGGTCTGTTGCTGTTTGCTTTCCTATGTAATCCCATGAATTGGAGCAGAAAGTCTGAGCGAGGAGATCTGCTTTATCAGTAGAAGAAATAGCTACAGAGCCATCAGAGTAGAAAAGAGGAGGGAAGGATGATGAGTTAAAGTTGTTATAAAGGTTTTTGGCAAGGTGCCAGAAGGAGTGGGAAGAATTCGAGTTGGAGAGTTCAGAACATTTAGTGCGGTTGAAATTATTTTTAGCAGAGTGAAGAACAGACTTAGCACGATTCCGGGCAGAAACGTAAGAAAGATGTGTTTCAGGGGTGGGTTGGCTTCGGTACCTTCTGTAGGCCCTCTCCTTGTTGCGGACACCATTAGAACAAGCGTGATTAAACCAAGGCTTTCTTGCATTAGACAAAGGATGTGAGAAAAGAACGTATGCTTCCATGCCCAAGAGAATAACCTCCGTAATGCGTAAGGCACACGCAGATGGCTCCCGGCCATGGAAGCAGTAATCATTCCAGGGAAAATCAAAGACGTACTGCCTGAGGGCCTCCCAATCCACAGCTCCAAAGTGCCACAGACATCGTTTCTTTGGAGGGTTCACAGGCCGCACCGGAGCAGTAGGACAGGTTAAGGTAATAAGGTTATGACCGAAAGAGCACAACAATGAGAAAAGATTAACAGTGTAAGCAGAATGATTAGTTGTAATGAAGAGGTATTGTAGGAAACTAGGCAAACCATAATCACCGGCCTCACAACGTGAACTTCCAAGGTTCCTGGTTGCATACCACAGGAACCTTCCGATGACGTCATCACTCGTGACTTAGCAGGTGTGTGTGTGCGCACACACACTAACACTCTCGTCCTCTCTTCTTAATTTGACAGAAGATTCCAAGGACGAAACTGGATGGTCTATTTGCGTCTGATACACACTATGTATCCAATACATAGACTTTTGTGTGAGTACCATCAACACCCGAAACGCACTATGTATCCAGTACATACACTTTTGTTTAATTACTATCAAGACCCAGTCTGTGGCCACATACAGATATGTGATGTCTCTTGAAGTATTATAAACTTTCTAGTCTCGGCTGACTGCTGCACGTAGCCGCTCAGTCGAGGCACCTTTCTTGGTGAGACAATCAGCCAGTTGTTGTGATGTATCCACCCAGGATACCTCATCAATCTCCCCCCACTCCAACATGTCCCGCAACACAGCAATATCAATGTGCAATCTCCTGTCTTCTACACTCCTACAGGAGTAAAGGGTATCCACCAGACTCTTGTTGTCGACGAAACACTTTATTTTGATCTTTCCACATCCAGAAACCTCACGCAATATGTTGGAGAGATATACAGCAGTTTCAGCACATTCAAGCAGCGCCAACGCCTCAGCAGATAAGGTAGATTTGACGACTCTCCTGATCTTTCTGTCTGCCAGAATATAGGACATCTTGGCTCACTAACATCTCGTAGGAAGATCACAAAACTTCCCTGAGATCCATTGCCTACAAGGTTGGCAAATGAGGCATCCGAAAAGCACTGTATGACAGTCCTTGATCGGCCCCATTCTCGGAATGTATAGCTTCATGTTGTCAATCCCCACCCTTGAGATCACCTTATTGAGTCTAAGCAAATCCGCTGCGGTAGCTCGGTTGCTATTCACACTCAACTCACACACATCAAAGGCAGTATCTGGCCGAGTGTATGTGGCAATCCAATTGAGTTACCCAATTAATGCTCGGTACTCCATTTTCTCAGACTCGGACAGCTCCCCTGATTTTACTGCTGCACGATGTTTACTCAGTGTGACTGGTTTCAAAGATGAAGCATACTGGAATTGGTCGAGTGTTATGCTGCCATCGATATTGGAGATGACATTGAGACCAACGTATTTGAAGGCTTTTGATTCTGAACTGCTGATGAGGAATATTTGACTCAAATGATTTATCACTTGCTGTTCGAACTCATGTGTACCAGCCCAAAGGAAGTCATTGACGTAGATGCATACAATGCCTTCGACTTTGCCACCATTGCTCCAAGAGAACAGTGCTGAATCCAGTGATGACACTTTAGCTCCGAGACTCAACAACTGATCTTTTACGCGCAGATACCAATGCCTAGCAGCATCACAAAGGCTCAAGTTTTCTTTAGTCTCCATAACTTACCATTTGCATATTCAGGCGGAGGACGTAAATGAACAACTCTCTCAGTGTTGTTACCTTGCAAGTAGGCAGCTTTCACGTCCATAGTGTGGCAATCCCACTTGTTGGTGGAGGCCAAACAAAGTGCCAAACTCACTGCTTCCTTTGAACAAGTAGGCGAGTCTTTTCGGAGATCCACGGTGTCTTCCTCAAATCCTCTGGCGACTAAGCGGGCCTTAACAATAGGCTTTCCATTTTTCAGCTTTTCTTTCATAACCCATCGAACTGTTATGGCACCTTGCCCAACATCATCTACTTCCTCATACACATCATTGTTCTGCCAATTTGTAATTTCATTTTCCTTAGCGCATAATACGGCCTCAGAGTTGAAAAGAACAAGCATTTCTGCGTCATCATCAACCACTTCCCATTCGCTAAGATCCTTCTCCAAATCTATCCAGTCAGTGCTGCCGTCAGAGTCCCTCTTCAAATTATTCCAGTGTTTGTACTTTCCAGTGGCTTTACCTGCCCAACTCATAATCCTTCCAGACACCAACTCTCCACTTTCTGAATGTGTTCCCTTTATGCGTTGACCAACAGAAAATTTGGGAAGCGATTAATCAGAAGAGAAACTGTGGGAGGCTCATCAGTTGGGACCACACCATCTTCCGACTCGTCATCTGGTGGATAGTCATTCAGCACTTGCGGCGGATCGTCATTAGGCTTCTCCTGGACAACATTGTTCTCCTCATCACTGCTGACACCACTTTCAACTGTAGTATCTTGCTCTGGCGCACGCGCTAGACGGCATACGTGCACTCGCACGTAGACACCACCGTGTCTTACCAGAATTTGTTTCCCATCTCTGCCTATTACAATTCCAGGACCGTGCCACTCATGACTGTCATTTCTTTTGTAGAAGATTTCATCTCCATTTCGGATGTTGTTTAGGTCACTTGAACGTACGTTGTGCCGCAGAGCCCTAGCCAAGCGTTCATCTGATTCGGTCTTTATAAACTCTTGTCTAGCTAAATGAAGAGCATTCAAGTTGTCTCTCACAATTTTCAATGGTGATGAAGGTTCCAAGGCTGGAGGATCATTTGTGTACACATTAGGCAGACTAGGGTTTTGACCAAAAACAAGTTGGTTAGGAGAAAAGCCTGAGTAGTTGGTGAGAGCATTTCTTGCCGATACTGCCCATGCCAAGGCCACATCCAGTTCACACTGGCTATCAGCCATTATCTTCCTAACAGTGTCACCAATGACTGCATTTTGACGCTCACAGACTCCGTTGCTCCAAGGACTCTCTGCAGACGTTGTCATGATCTTGATATTGAAGGCCTCTCCCAATGCTCGCATTTCTGCATTGTTGAATTCACAGCCATTGTCTGTAAGAATTTTTCTAGGTGCGCCAAACACAACAATCCAGCTCCGAAATATTCCTTTGATAATGGTGGGTGCACACTTATCCGCGATTACTACCGCATTACAATACCTGGTCGCCAAATCCTCGATCAGTAGAGAGTTGGCTTGCAGTCCCGAGGGACCCAGGTTCGAATCCTCGCTGGTGCAGGGAACAGTTTAAGAATTTGAATTTCATTAAATCAGGCTTTACTGATCTACCAGGAGACCCGCCGACATGTCGTAAAAATGACCCCGCTAATACCAATACACCAGTCCTGTATGAGACAGCCCTAGCATGTATTCAATATGGACGGTGGGTGTTAAGCGCCGAAGTGGTGACATGTAGATTGTAGGAGGACGACTGGGCCTTGATAGCAGGCTGTGAAGCCTATGCCCAGAGTCGGACACATAAAAAAATAAAAAAAAATCAACAAGGACTAAGAAATAATGCCTTCCCCAAGCTTTTAAATCCATGGCTATGGCTTCGTTAAACTTAGACACCATGGGCAAACTGACTACGGGTTGGGGCTTGGCTTTCTTAAATCTGCAACAGACTGTACAAGCATCAGATACAGCCTTGATAGCCCGTTCCAGTTTTGAACTTTTAATTCCTGCATCTGTGATCAGTTTAATTAGTTTTGCCGATGTTGGGTGTCCAAATTGCCTGTGAAGCTTCAAAGCGGTTTTTTCTACATTACCCCCACGAGATGCCAACATGATTGTTTCACAAAATTCACGATCTAGCCATAAGGAAATTGGAAGTAAGTAATGGCCTGAAGATGAGGACTTTAAATCAATGATAGTTCCACAAATTTTGACCTGGTCAGTTCCAAGGTTAATCAACATTTTTGCTTTTTTCATGGAACGTCTACTCAACAGCAAGGGAATATTGCAGTCCACATCAGTCACGATGGTAGCACGCATGTTTCCAATGTAGCAGGGCAGAGTAACATGTTTGAGGGAGGAAACTGTGACACAATCAGCAAAAGTAAACGTTGAGGATAACGCTTCTTCTCTTACAGCATCACGTTCGTAATCAGTGAGCTCACTTAGATAGCAATTGATCCATTCAACTCCACATACAGTTGTAGAACACCCTGTGTCAAGAAGAGCACATCCCTTAGATTCTTCTACTAGAATCTGTGACTTACCTCTACTAGTGGCATCATCCGCACGGCCCATAAATAACGACAGATGCACTGTTTCAGAATTCTTTTCTAGACTGCCGTCGTTTTCGTATGCATCTGGACAGTTACGTGCCCAATGAAATCTAGAATCACATACTAAACACCTCGATACCTTTCCGTCAGACCCAAGAGGGTTCTGCCTCCTGCCGGTGGATGAGCGTTGGGGAATTCTAGCAGATACGGTTGAACATCGGCCACTACCCCGACGTCGATCACGTATTGCACCACCCCGCAACATTCTCAGTCCTCATCGAGTACCTCTAGCATGAAACGTTTCCTCACCCTCAACTTCGTCATTCCAAAATACTGGTTCGCCTTTCACCTCCCGGGCGGACACCGATGCCTCGTTCTGCCTGCCAATTTCACCAGCAAAAATACGATTCAAGGCAGATTTCATATTTTCACATGTCACCTCAGTTATCGCGGACATCACTAGTTGTCGCTCACTGTCTGAAAGTTTGCATGCAGCTAAGAGCATAAAAGCCATTACAGAATTTGGCAGTTCCATGCCCTGCTTTGTAAATTTGAAATAAACATGCTCAAATTCTGTCACGAACTCTCGAATGTTCATATCACTGGCTCTTCTGAAGTTGTACAGCTCCTATAAAGATGCAAACTCTCGACGTCCTTTGTCCACGAGAAATAAACCGTCTAATTTTTTCAGCAGGGCCTTCTGCTTCAGAACATCCGCATCAATCTCCGAAGACGCCACCCTCGCTTTTCCAATGACAGGTGAATAGCTAAGGCTTGTTTTTCTTTTGCTAGGTCTGTTAGTTCACACCAAATGCCAATGTCTTTTTTTCCAGCTCTCATATGCAGAATCATTTTCAAGTTTTGGAGGCCACCTGGTCGAACACGACGCCATTTTTCCAACTACGCTCTGCTACCAGTGTAGGAAACTAGGCAAACCACACTCACCGGCCTCACAACGTGAACTGCCAAGGTTCCCGGTTGCATACCACAGGAACCTTCCGATGACATCATCACTCGTGACTTAGCAGGTGTGTACGTGCGCACACACACTAACAGTATGTTGGAGTTCTCTCCATGGCAGTCAGGGATATGGGTAGGGTGCTGTACAAGCTGCTCTAGGTCATTAAGGATAGAAAAGATGTAGGCTTGTTCACTAGGTGGATCAGTGAAAGGAGAGGAGAGCCAAAGGTGGTGGTGAACATTGAAATCTCCAAGAATGGAAATTTTAAAGAAAGGAGAAATTGATATAATGTGTTCCATTGTAGAAGTAAGATAGTTGAAGAATTTTTGATAGTCAGTAGAAATAGGCGATAAGTAAACAGCGCAGATGTATTTAGTCAGAGAATGACAGGAGAGCCGAGGCCAGAGAGTAGAGAATTCAGAAGAATCGAGTTCAGGAACACGAGAGCAATATAGGTCATTGGGTACATATACACAACAGCCATCTTTGGTTTTGAAATGAGTATAGAGAAAGTAGGAGGATACAGAAAAGGATTTGCTGTCAGTTACCTCAGACAGCTGAGTCTCTGTTAAAAAGAGAAGGTGAGGTTTAGAGGAGGAGACGTCATGTTCCACAGAAAGTTTGAAGAAAGGCCTCAAATGTTGCAGAAATGAAGAAGTGGGTCAGACAGTGGTTCCAGGCATATTGAGTCATCACTGGGAGAGGGGGGGATGATGGGGGCATTTATGGTCCCCTGGTCCCCCCCCCCTTGGGACTCCGAGGCATTGTTAGAAGCCGCCATTTTTCTTAATTTTGAAAAGGTAGTGTAGTGTGTACTGCTACAGTCTGCTCCTTAGTTGACAGCCTAATGAAACTCCTAACAGGACATAAACATCACCATTTTCAGACCCTAAACAGAATGCATGAAATAAATGAAATGGAACCAGAGAATGAGGAATTAGAGGTTAGTATGGAAAATATGTAGCAGTATCCACAGTACACTACCTACAATATGTCTGTCCATTACGGAGATTAAACGATGATACCGCCTCCAGTGTTTTGCTGCACTTAATCCTTTGCACTCCGATTTCTAATTTCTTAACACTGCACAACAATGTAAATTCCCTTGTGGTCTAGTGGTGAGGTATTGCAGTTTATTCACTGTTTATTGACAAAAACAAGCATGTTTGGCAGCCTTTGTGAGAAGCACATACTCCCAATGGTAGTTAGGCGGTCACTGGGGAGGGAAGGGAAGCAGGGGACCATTATCTGCCTGCCAAAACACAGCTGATCAGCGCCGCACGCCAAGTTCAAAGTTACGGTTTTATAAAATTTGGATTTTTTTCAGGTTTTTTGCGTTTTGGGGGCATTTTGGGGTTCTGAAAACCCGAGACCAAAATGTCCAAGACTTGGGCGTTCGGGTCTTACAGGGATTACTGTATATTCATTGGTAATAACATACAGATGAGGTATTGATGGCATGGTTTCTTACATTTCTAAACTGGTCAGTAGATCTCTTATTAATATTTTGTGTATGGTTCAGGGAGGATGGAACATTTGTGATCAGCAACGTACCATCAGGTTCATATGTGGTGCAGGTGATGAACCCAACCTTTATGTATGAGCCACTGCGGGTTGACATCAACTCCAAGGGAAAGATCAGGACTCGGGCTGTCAACCACATTCAGCCCTCAAATGTTGTTCAGGTAAGTGCAGTTCTCTACCCTTGGTGCTTTAGAGGAGACCATCAGAAAATTGCAGTATAAAATAAGTAGCTCTCACTTTTAAGTCAGGGTTGTGTACCAGATCATCTCAGTTTTGTATACAGTATACAGCATAGCTGGTACTGTCAGTGTGAGAACAACTGGAAAATCAGTTCTTTATGTAGCATTGGAACTGTAATAGCAATAGTAAAGGAGGGAAAGTGGTTGAAAAGTGTAGTACTCTACAGGCAATCTTCAGTTTAAGAAGGGATGCGTTTAACCACTAAACTGCAGGGTTGTGTGAGGCGGTCCTGGCACTTCCAGCCGGTGGTAATTCACGCTCTGACTTATTTTTTTAAAATATTGGGCAAAACTAGCCTGAGTGATATAAATAGTACTCAGGATTCTCCAACAGTTTTTCATATATATATTTATATCTTGAAAGCCCCGGCTACGTAAAAAGAAAACAGAGGCACCCAGCTGACAGCCCACGGCTCGAGCCATCACCTCAGAGCGTCACTTTCGTGACAGCCCATGGTTAAGTGGTTAAAGATTCCACCACCACCACCACCACCACCACNGAAATTGGAGACTACTTAAATGAAAATAAACCTGAAATTGTTTGCCTAGTAGAGACTAAATTGCCCCGAGATGTCGATATAAAATTATTTGGCTGGAATAATTATAAGATTTGGAGGAAGGACAGAGAAGGCAAATTTGGGGGAGGAATAGTGATATTAACCCATAATGACCTAAGAGTAAAGAATATAGAAATTGAAAATACTAAGGCTGAACTTTTGGGAGTTGTAATAGAGGACAATTATGGAGAAAAAACGGATATAATAGTTTTTTATATGCCCCCCAAAACTAGGGCATGGATAAAGGAAGATTACGAACAGTTAATAAGTGAATCCATTATTAGGCTAAAAATGTTAATTAACAAAGAAATAGAATAATATTAATGGGAGATTTTAACTGTAGAGAAGTTGATTGGGAAAGTATGGATGCTGGGAACAATGAAGAATCATGGGGAAATAAATTAATGGAATTGATGTTGGAAAACATGTTAACCCAGTTGATCAAAGAAAACACAAGAATTAGGGGTGTTGATGAACCATCCAGGCTTGACTTACTATTCACAAAGGACCCAAATGATGTGAGAAACATAACCTACCATTGCCCCTTTGGTAAAAGTGATCATCTGGTAATTGAGATGGACGTGTTAGGAGTGAGGGAAGGAGAAAGAGATGAAAAACACAGAGAAAATAGATACAATTTTGGGAAGGCAGACTTTGCTTCCCTGAGGAACTTTTTCCAAAATGTAGAATGGAGTAAAATGAATATGATCACAAATGTTGATGAGAAATATGAGTTTTTCATAGAAGTATATAAAACAGGAGTTACTAAGTATGTCCCAAAATTTTCTGCAGCTCTGGAAAGGAAGAAAGAATGGTTTAACAGCAGATGTAGGATGGCACAAGAGGCAAGAAAAAAAGCATGAAATAAAGTGAGAAGAAGGTATAGTGAAAGGGCTTGGGAAGAGTACAAGCAGGTTAGAAATGAATATGTAAGGGTACAGAGAGAAGAGAAAAGGAAATACGAAAAAGATATTGTATCTAACTGTAAAAAAGAGCCGAAACTATTTTATAGGTTTGTAAATGGCAAAATGAAAGTTAAGGACAGTATAATACGACTGAGGGATGGAGATGAAACATACGAAAGAGAGGAAGACTTGTGTGAAATAATGAACAACAAGCTGCAGTCAGTTTATGTATTGGAAGATGAATTTAGGGAGCCTGAAATGGAACCCAGGCTGACGAGAATGACCGAAATTACAGTTGACATGGATGAGGTGCTACAGCTGATGAAGGATTTGGATGTGAGAAAAGCAATGGGACCAGACGGTGTGGCTGGATGGATCCTGAAGGAATGTGCCGATCAGTTAGTGTGGCCAGTTTATGTCATTATCAAAACCTCGCTTGAAAATGGACAGTTACCTAAAGATTGGAAAAGAGCAAGTATTGTGCCAATCTTTAAGGGAGGAGATAGGGAGGATCCACTTAATTATAGACCTGTGTCACTTACTAGTATTGTTTGTAAAATCTGTGAGAAAGTTATTAGAAAAAGATGGATAAAGTATTTAGAAGAAAATGAAGTGATAACACCAAGACAGTTTGGTTTTAGGGAAGGAAGATCATGTATTACTAACCTACTAAGTTTCTACAGTAGGGTAACAGATGTCGTACAGGAGAGAGAGGGATGGACGGACTGTGTCTATCTGGATCTTAAGAAAGCATTTGACAGGGTACCCTATAAGAGACTATTGTGGAAGTTGAGGACATTTGGAGGGGTGCGTTTTCATTTTCGTTTTTTTGTTTTTGAAGGCTCCAACATGCTTGCATGTGTTGGCCTTGGTCACCTAATGGCGGCTGTCCACGCTGCTCGATCTCTGGCAGCCTCCCTATTCAGTCCCTTAACCCTTAAGACACATTTAATGTCCTCGTTCCATGTCTTTCTCGGTCTACCCCTCCCAACCCCTCCCCCAATATTAACACTTCTCACCCTCTGCACCCAATTATCATCCCCCATCCTCTCCACATGTCCAAACCACCTCAGCCTACCTCTCCTCATCACAACACCAATACACTCCAGTCCCATCCTACCTCTCAACTCTTCTATCGTAAACCCAGCCCCCCCAGGCCTTGCACGCAGGGATGCACTGCACATCCACCTAATCATTGTCATTTCTGTACGTTTAAATCTGCGAATATCCTCTTCCTTTACTGCCCAGGTCTCACTACCATACAGCATCACACTCCTAACACATGCTGCATACAAAGACCCCTTAGCATGTAAGGAGAGTCCTCTCAATGTCAGGAGAGGCAACAGCTCCCTAAACTTCTTCCAACCACTTCTCACTCTAGCAACTGAGCTAACTCCAGCCCCACCTCCGGCACATAACATGTCTCCCAGATGACAAAACTCCTCCACACACTCAAGAGCCTCACCTGCAAATTCAACCCTCTCACGCCTAACAATCTCCACCTGCTCTCCCCGACACACCGCACACATGAAATCAGCATTATCTCGCAGTCTACCTCTAATACCACTACATCTCTTGTGCACCCATCTATCACAAACACTGCACAAGATGGAATTACTTCCCACACCCATGTGGCAAACTGCACATGGCCACTCTCCCTCTCCTCTGATTGTACCGCCACCAACCCTAGATATCATCACTTTTGTTTTATCTGCATTTACCCTTAAGCCCTTGTACCCCATACCATCTCTCCACTTCTTAAATCTTTCCTCAGCTTCCCCTTCACTCTCAGCAATCAACACCAAATCATCAGCATACAACATCTCCCATGGGAGTCCATCTGTGAAGTCACGTGAGAGGGCTTCAAGCACCATGATAAACAACGAGGGACTCAAAACTGACCCCTGATGCACACCAACATTCACGGGAAACTCATCACTCAAAACTCCATTCACTCTTACCTGGGTGCGAGCACCCATGTACATGGCATAACCACCCTAACCAGCCACTCTTCCAACCCCAGCTTTCTCATTGCCCACTTCACCACCTCTCTAGGGACTCTGTCAAAGGCCTTTTCCAAATCAACAAAAACAAAATACAATTCCCTTTTCATTCCAATATATTTTTCCTGAAGCTGTCGA